>JAQIVE010000087.1:0-57267 GCA_034698285.1 Sminthurinus bimaculatus
CGCTACATAAAATCTTACATTTTACTGTACATTTACATGTACATTTTGCTATTTCTATAGGGATGGGTTCCCACCTATTATATTATATAAATCTATATGGAAATCCATGGATTTTATGTACATAATATGTGCATATATATGTGTGTACGAGGAGAAGGAAAGAAAGAGAGCGAGAGAGAGAGAGGAAGAGAGAAGTTTATACAAATTTTAGCCCAGCAGGTGCCATGGTCCGGAAACAAAATTTCGACGTGCTTTGAATACCTACCCACGAGCGTCCGATAAGCCTCTGTAGACCTTCATTCTCCTTCCATCCATTCCATCTCTCCTGCCATTGCCCCGGCTTCCTAAATTCACCACCGATTTTGACTCTCATTGCACACAAATACTCACATGCAGTCGTATATTCGGATTCGTATTCCTAATACTATGTACCACGACCGCACTAGTCCTTTTCGTCGTTGGAGTTGTACTCGTACTCGTGGTCGTGCGTCGACAAGCAAATTCATTCAAGACAAGTAAACTCCGACGGAAACCCAGCCAAAGGACAGATATATATACATACAAATACACATACACACACATATAGGCTTGTTCTTGTTCCCAGGCCTGGCCAAATCGAACTGAGCCAAGGGAAACAGAACTGGTAGAATATTCAGCAAATATAGAGAGACCCCGAGTCCCGAATTTCTTGTTGCTTGTTCCTCTATCATTATCATTACCGTTTTGTTTCCTTTCCTTTCCGCTCTCGCTTTTTATATGTATGTGTTCAGAAAGGAAAAGGAAAAGGGTTCAACTTATCCGATCTTTCGCGATACAATGCACCGCACTGCACTACTACATACATTGTACAATGTACCCTGTATTTTTACAAGTTATCTTCCCTTTCAAATTCATGTCAGACAAAAGTCAATATAGAGAATCAAAGGTCTGATGTGAAGGAAGAAAAGACAGCAATTTTCAATTTTCCATGTATCTATAGTTACAGACTTTCTTAATTTTCTTGTGTGTGTGTAGTATTTGTCATGAGTATGCATGTATACGTACGTAATGTAAGTTAATAATGTTTCGACCTCGAACTTTGTCAGTTGCTTTTCTTTTACAAATAGTTATTCTCTATCCGGGTGAATACCCATTGTCCGAGTGTTTTTTTAGTGATAGTTATACACAGAGTACAAACTTGTACATATGCATGTGTGTATTTGTACAGATTGTATGCATGTGTGTATGTGTGTAGTACTTTGTATTTATGCAGCAAAATTTGTTTCCGTCAGACGATTATTGCATGTGCTTGAATACTGTTTGCGTTTGCATATCTTCCCTTGTTTACACTGGAGTACATAGAACTTGTCTTTCACCGCCGCCGTCTGCAAAACCACTTAGATACATACATGGCACTTCATCTACATCTTGTTAGTAAAGAATGAAAGGGAATGGCATGGCAAGTGATGGCGTGGCGATTGCAAATATCTTGGTGTAGACAGTGGAAAATCATGCATGTGGACATGTACATATGCATATACATTATACATACATGTATGCTCTGTACAAACACAGAACGGCTTTGAAAGTTGGTGTTGGAGTTGAACTTGGACTCGAGCTTGTGCTGAGACTCGGACTTGGATTTTGGACCGAGTTGGAACGATGAGGATATGACATGACAGAACAGAGAGGGAAAGAGCGTGTTTGTAATTTCAAATGTGAGTAAAAGAGCGAGATAGACTGTGGTTTGCTTTACTCTACTCTACCATACTCTACTCTGGTCTGGCTTGGCATGAATTGGCATGGCTTGCCTATTGCCTATGTAGGCTGTGACTGTGCGAGGTGATTTCCGGACGAAAGCTCATGCGAATGCAAATGAAGTCAAATTTTGTTTTTTCCCATCTCTCTCACTCACTCTGTCCCTCCATGTACTTGGGCTTCTCTCTTTTGCATGCTGCCTAGTCTACATACATATGTAGTGTGTATGGATGAGGATGTTGTTAGAGGAGGAGAGTAAGTAAAGTAGAGTATATTGGAGTAGAATGAGAGAGAGAGAGAGTGGATCGAAAATGAGGAAAAGGAATGACCAACATACAGTGGTAAACACAGCAGTCTTTGCCTGGATTTACATAGATAAATTGCCAGCTGTTTGCCCGCTTCTCATTCTGATGCAATGACTAAGTAGTTGAGCCAACAGTCAGCTACCTCGTACACTCGTAAACACAACAAAATACAAAAACAACTTATCAACATCAACGATGCAGCATACATCCACTATACATACTCAATTCACCATCACCTCACCGCACCTCACATCCCATCCCATTACATCACATCCTATGTGATGTATGTAGCCCAAAAACTAGCCAAAAGAACTCCATCCTCGTGATAGCATCGGCAAATGGTATAATGCCATAACTAACTAACGAACTCAACTTACCGGCTCACACATCCACCTCCTTACTTTAGCTAAAAACCCGAATACGAATTCATCTCAGAGTTGTCATTTAATCCTAGACAGGAAATCAACTTGTGAACTATTTATAAATAAATATGAAAATTTATCTATCCCATTCCGATCTTCATCAAAAATGTATGTGTGTACATAATTTCCATATGGGAATTTTACCGGTTTTAAGGTTCCCTTCGATCTCTTGATTTAAGGAAGATAAAACTGGGATACAGGAACCGTCATAATAACTCTAACAATAATGCTGGGAAGTGATGGATTGGAGTGTGAATGAATGGGAGCCAAAAAAATAGGGCAAACTGGATTCAATTGTTGAGGGGAAAGATATCCATGTTGATGTTGATCGTGGTGGTGATGGTCGTAATGGATAATGGATAATATGGCCATTAGAATGGGGTTAATCATGTCTCAATCCTCTTTTATTTTCTCCCTCATTTTTCCTGAAAGGTGTGTGCTGGTTGGATTCAAGTACCTAAGTATAAATACATATGTACATAGAGTGGGGAACAAGAACAGGACACGAGCACCCAAATTCGATGGAATTAAAATTAAATAAAAATATCACGCTCCCTTTTCTGCTGCTGATACTTTTTACTTTTTACACGGTCAGACAGCAGTGCATGCATAGAAGCAGACGGGAAGAGAGGAGAAGATACAAACAAAAACAGAGCAAGTTATTCTCTCACTCTTTCCCCGTTTTGGGATGTGCATCACCCGCGATATAATATATGACTATATTTAGACTTGAGTCGGTCGTCTACGTGTCATTTCATTATGTAACAAACATTGGCTTGCCGCTCACATCTCAATGGGGTGGACGCATGACATGGAACTAAGTTTTGTTTGCTCAACCCACAAACTCGAGTCGAGTCTACTCAACTATACTCAACTCAACTCAACTCCATTTCTCTCCTTTCCTTCGCCTTTATTTCCCTCTCTTTCTCTCTCCCTCCGTCTTTCTCTCTTTTACTCTACATTTCATTTATGTAAAGAGAGACGGGCCCGTACACGCACTTTTTGAAGGTGAGATGTGCCCACTTATTGACAAAAGGCTGCTGCTTGTTTCAAAGACGACCACAAGCACACCAACCAACCTACCAACCAACAAACTCCCTTCATGCTCCATACGCTGGGGACTTTGGTCGAGTCTCTGACATGCTACTTTCGGTTTATGTACATTTATACATGTACAATGTACATGCGTAACTATCTATGTACATACACCTAAATAGCCAGCCATGCAGTTGGATTTGAGTTTGAATTTGAATTCGAAATTGGTGTTGAAGTTGGATTTGGAATTTCAGTTGTTGGACTGGCTGATCACGATAAGAACATCAAAACTCGACAAGACAACAAGGACAGACCCGACATGCAATTGGATTGGGAAATAATATGCCACACACAAAATGTTCCCTGTTTTCTTTGACTACGACTATGATCAACACCAGCTATGTACAATGTACAACTAACTATGTAACTATACCTATCTACTGCTTCATAAAAAGGTACCCTCACTTAGTCACTCATTATTTACCACTTCAACTGGTTCTCGTTCTACGATATGTAGTTTTGTATTAAGTATGAAGCTGGAAAAAAAAGCATTTGCGATTGGTTCTGTGAAGGGCCCCTCCAAAGTGATGTATTTATTTATCGAAGGAAAATAATATCGGGGATGATGTCATCTCGCTTGAAAACTGCCCCTGTACAACATCATCCCTGTATCTATCTATCTATGTATTTATTTATAATTTCCCCCATTGACACTGACAACTCATCTAGGCGATTGAATGGTGTGTTGAAGGAATTGAGCTGCAATGAACCAAACTGAATAAATGATGCTAGTCACTCGTCGTGTCGAGCGGTCCGTGTAAATGACACGGGACTCAAAGAGCATAGATGATAAGACCTGCACAAGTACCAGACCATGCCATGTCATCCCATGCCATACCATACCATACTATACCATCTGCCTCATTAATAATTTTTGAAAATTCGCCCACTTGTCATTCATTATAGGATAGAGAGTATATCTATACAGGGGGAAAAAGTATTGTGCGTATTTTACTTTGGTGTGCGTATATAACTACAGTCCCACTTCTCTCCCCAACAATTATGAATGCCGCTGTTTCCTCGAAAGGAGAAAGGATACAAGACCTCTATTATATTTTTATCTAGATGTATACAGTTACATTTCTATATCGCTTTTGTTTATTTAGATTGTAATATTAATCATTCTTCTCTATTTACACATCACTCACCAAGGCGACTACTTATATAACTCTGGGTACGTCTTTTATCGCACAATGAGAGGCTGTCGAAGCAGCTAAATAATGGGAATTTTTTTCAATACTCGAGCAAGAAATTTGCATTTTCTGACAGAAATTAGTTGCATCATATTTACGTGCATATGTATGAGAGCATTGAATTTTGAATTGACAAAACAAAGAATTTCCTTCCTCGTTCTTTCCCCTCATTTTTATGACTTTTGAATAACTTTCTACTGTGAGCCGAACTTCTTCGTCGTCTTCTCATTTTGTTTCTGTGATTCTTCAGTTTTGCTTGGCAGTCGTTTATAAGGAGTCTCATAAATCATTATCATTGGTAAACAAATAAGGGATTTTATAAACCTCATCCGTTGCACATGCTGACCATTGCTGTATACATATTCATTTTCGACAGTGCGTTTTGAACCAGGACTTTGAGCAAAGGAAGAAAAACGTTTTGGCCAGCTTATAAACCATTAGTGTGAAATGTGTGCAGAAAGAAATTGAGATGAAGAGAAAGAGAGCTCAAGCTAAAACATGAGAGAACCATAACGAGTTGCTTTCTTCCTTGTTAACTAAATATATATGTAGTTGGTGGAATAAGTGTAAATGCCCAGTCATAAAGTCATATACTGAGGGACGTTTAGAAAAGCTGTAACTCAGCTGTATGTATTACATTTACATTTACATTAACATTAACAAAACACGGGCCTGTGTAAGTATACCGGAATGTGCACATTGGTTGGTTGAGCATATATAGCCGAACACACATTTGTGATAAATGGAAATCAATAAATCCATGTCAATGCCTTATTATGCAAAGGAGAGAGGAAGAAAAAAGAGACGTGCAAATGTACTTATTCATCTATAATTCAAGTCATTCAGAATTCTCGCAAGCAGCTCTTTTATTCTTTTCTTTCATTTATTCATTTTCCTGTTTACCTTGCTCTTGCTTTCTATACACGAGGAAATGGAAAGGAGCAAGATCATTCTTCGTGTGTATCAGCAATATTCAAAATCCAAATTCAATCAAAGGGAACATTATTTGTACCACATCTGCATGTTTGCTCGTTAGTTTTTCTTTTAGCTAGCTATGTACATCACGATATTGTGCGCATAGCTGCTGCACTTCATACGTATTTACCAAGTAGCGTTTGCGTGAAATCATATTTTACAGTGTACATGGATTATTGCACGGGATTTAACGTGATTCGGCTTCAACTCGTGGCCCGATTCTGTTCTGTTATTAAATTATCGCCCAGTGCAGAATCATGTTGTGGAATAAAAGACGTGCTTTTTTCTCATACAACTCGGGAGAATAAAAATCTGAGCCTAAGGTTCTTATTTCAAATTTCCTATTTTAAATATCCATATTGGTTTCTAAAAGAGAGAGAGAAAGTGTGTCCTTTCCTGCAAAGTTTGTAGAATAGTTTACAGTCTAATAGAGCCCACAGAGGTTCATGTAGATATAACGAACGTGCTAGTTGCATGTAAATATATGTATGTGGGTATATTCCTATATCTGCCCAATGCTCGAGCTTGTCTGCCATTTCCGATTTCCAATTTGTGATTACACTCGTAATTGAAATTCAAGGCAGGTTGTTTTCACAGAAGACGAAGAAGAAGAACAAGGAGAGCAGAAGACGGAGAGAGAGACTGCAAAGAGAGAGAGAGCGAGAGAGAGCGGAGATACACGAGATAGAGAAAATTTATATGCTGGAGCCAAAGCAGGAGCTGGAGCTCTCTCGCTCGCTCGCTTTCGCTCCTTCCACGAATTGCCGAAAAGGAGAGATCCATCCATAAGCACACCCATTAAGTGTAGCGTAATCTTTGGAAAATGTATCAACCCACCAAGGTGCAGTATGTAGGCATGTATGTACATATATAGAAAACCCTACTTGCTTGTAATATATCTATGCATGGTCTGGTCTGGTATGGTATGGAAATCTCTGGAGTTTCGGGAGAGGTGAACTCTATTTCAAAATTGAAACAGTCGGAGGAGGAAAACGGCTCAAGATTGTTCAATGTGCAACTTCAGAGCAAGAGGATGCAGAGGAGCAAGCGAGAAGACTCACCAACTATTTAGATGCATGTATAATGTATGTATGTATACACAGAATAATGTTCTATTCCTGTACCCCTTAATATAATATGACATCAAATAAGGTGATGACAATTAGCGTCATACATAAAGGTCAGAATTTAGTCAATTTTATGTCGCGTCAATAATATCGAGGAACTTTGTTCCGTGGAACTTTTCTGGCGTTTTGGTACAACTCTTGCACAGGACATTTTGACTCATATTGTAATAAAATAATATTCTAAGGGTCGTATCGAATCGTCTTGGATGCTATTGTATTATATTATATCGTATCGTGTCATCGTTATGTGTATGTAGGCATGTAAATTGTACATATATGTATCTGCATGGATGTAGATTAGGAAGCGAGCATAGTGTTTGATGCCAATGGCGTATTGCTTTGTAGGCACTTTGCCCATATTATTATCATGGTAATTATCATTCTTTACGGCAACTAATATTCTTACATGGGCCCTTCTATTGCCATCCCATCCTTTTGTCTTATGTACATACTTGTCATATTATGGAGAAATGGCAGAAATGGAGAAGCACTGCTATGCAACTTAAACTAAGTCGTAGTAAAATGACTAAGAAAATTCTGCCTCCTCCGCTTCTCATTCTCAACAATGTATTCATACAAAGGTATGAAAGGCTGAGATGAAAAATAATATTCCAAAAATTTTATGCGGCAAATCGTATTACAAAAATGCCTCTAATTTCTATGAAAGTGGTAGCAAAAACTTATTTTCGTCTTGCTCTTTCATATGGATATGCGTATAATAGTATCAAGTATGAAAACGGAAAGTAAAATAATCAAGGGCTGCCCATTAACAAACTTCTCGTATGTCATCCAATTCATAAAATTGATAAACACTCATGACTGCACCCCAATACATACTTGCATACATATATATATATGCTGTGACTTTGCTGCATAATCCTCATGATTAGATATTTATGAACTCTCTCCATATATTTAATATCATATCCTATCATCTCATATCATATTATAACTATGATAATGTGCTCAGAGCAGCTAGCGGCTGCAGATGGGCTGATAGTTATAATGTAGAAAATCTCCAGCTACCGATAACCAAAATCCTGGGGATATGAGAGCGTCATACACGACGAATATGAGCAAATTGGGGGCTAAGGCAACCAAGTTTACCACATTGTAATCCAAGCATAATATTGGCTTGGATTTCAACGTATACATTATACATATGCACACTGTACACTTAATACTCAAACTAATGTACAAATAAGCCAAAGTAATATGCTAATGCTGAGATCTGCTGCAGATTTTGATGATTCTGATTCTGATTCTAGAGTGCATTAATACCCTGGCCCATCTCAAATTTCGAATCGGCACGTTCGCATTTAATTTAGATATTTTGACTCCATTTCCTCCGTTTAAATAAGCATAATATATTTATGTTGTGAATGCTTTCACATGTTTTGTGATTACAAAATTATCTACTTACGACTCACAGCCCCGTCAAAATTGAGCTAAAAGCCGGCTCATTTTCTGTTGTGAGTTTTGGAGCAGATACGGCAAATTTTCAAGTGTTCCATAGTAATTTCATCTCTTTTTCATCTTTTTCATGTATAAATACACATGTATAAACTATAAACATACACAAGTGCAGGAGGATTCTGTGGAAAAAAGGCATGCTGCTTTTATTGCCTTGAAATACACGGGGAATGGTGGCTAATGGTCAAGATCCTCCAAGGGAAAGCTGTAAAAAGTCTCATGTGTTCCATCTCTTTCCTTCTTTCATCCTGTGTAACTACATACTGTACATATAAATGTACATACGAATAAGAATAACGGCCTCAAGTATGCATACATATCTACATCTTTCCCTTCGCTGCATGTGTACAAGATATTTCAGGTATTATTTTCTTCCCCGAGTATTCTAACTACATATGTATGTACGCTGGTACAGATTGGAAAAATATGGCGTGCACATGCATTGTCCCTTTATATGTTCAATGTTCAACTTTGAGGAAACTCAAATATCTGCACAAAATCCGATGGAAAAAGCTAGATGGAACTATCAGGAAAAGTGTGGCCACTACAACTATGTACAAGCTACATCTAATGTATGGAGTATCTATCTATCCATTGCTCGTGTGGAGTGCCTCCATTATTTTCCGAATCCTACTATAGACACTAGACCAGTCAACCAAGTATCACTACATACATACATATGTGCATGGGAACTTTTTTCACACATGTGAATATATGTGTAAATGAAAGAATACAGATCATATAGATAGATAGATACACATTACACATACATATGTATAGGTTGGTTCATTTCCATGTCTAAGCATTTCATTGTATTAGTCAAGTTACGCGGAGTAGAGTAGTGTAGAGTAAAGAAGAAAAGTAAAGTAAAGAAAAGTAAAATAAAATAAAATGAAATGGAAATGGCTGGACCAAGTCGAAGACGTAGAGCGAAGAAAGAAGAAGGAGCAGAAGAAAAGTAGAAGAACTGGATGAAACAACAAAGTTTTTCGAAAGTTATTCCAGGGACTTATTGCATTTATGAGGAAAGTTATTTCACCTCCGCCTCTCCTGCTCCGCCACACGCAGATCTTCTCGTCGAATCCACTCGTCTACGTATACGTATATGCATGTACATGTACGGTTCTTCTTCTTGGCTGGTTCGTTAACAATGTTTCCAAGCTACAGATGAGATGAGATGAATGTAGATGAGATGGAGGGAAGAGGAAAGAGAGAGAGAGAGGCAGAGCAAAACAGAGAACACAAGAAGAAGAAGACAAGAGACAGTCTGTTCCTCCCCAAATAAATAGGATGGAAGACACAAGTCACATAAAAAAGAGACACACTCGAGCTCGTATACTCGTATTCGTATAACTACGCAAGATAAAAATTTGCTTGTTGAATCCATTAATGAGACTGGCATTAGGATAAGTGTGGTCTATCTGTGTGTGTATGTGTGTGTGTGCTTTAGTAGATTAATAGTGGCTAAAAATATATGAATGGCTTGCTGATTCCTCCAAATACATCTCCAACTTGACTCCTGTGTACTGCCACTGTACTGTACACTGTATACATTATGCGAGCTCATTGAACATAGGAAAAAGAGTAATGGAACAGCCCGATGAGCACTCATCGCCATCCTCATTCTTCTTCCGTATATATATACGTTGAGCCAGTGCAAAGTCAAGTCATAGCACAGCACAGCTTCACTTTAAGATGAATTTGGAACACACACACACATACATATATCTATAAACACTTACTCACTCACTCACTTATTACTTACACAGTACATTACAAACAAAGAGGGAGACAGAGACGGAGCTTCGTATTGTCATAATATTCGTTTGTGTGTACACTGGGAAAACGACAAACAAGCAGGCAAACAAACAGACGGCAAAGTCATAAGTCCAAATACATTATGTACATATCGTATGTATACATACATTCACGAAAAAAGGTTTCTACATGAACATTTGCCTATTCGTCTGCACTCATTTTCACCATGGCAAGACAGATGTAGCTACAAAATTTCTTTGGTTTTCACCTATAAACTTTCTTATACTTAAATACAAATTTAGAGTAATGCACAGGCTTTGTTTTGTGTACTCGATAAAAAGGACGAGGACAAAATGACAAAACACTAAAGTTACTTCATCCGCATGTTTGTTTCAAATGTAATGCATGCAGGTCAGACTACAAATAATATTTTTGTGAAAATGAAAAATATTTAAATATACAGGAATTAAAACTTGCTAACGGGATTATTTTTAAATCTTGTTCTGACAGAATTAATCATCATTTACTAAGTATTTGGCGGCACTGAAATTTCGCATTAAATTAAATGTAAGATAAACTAGCCATGTGTAGTCTGCATCTATTTTTCATTGACACGATTTGATTATCCATGCCAATAATAACAAAACATTTATAGAGGAAAAAACTGGCTCTGACTTTGAGTTTGATCAGGAGTGAATGTTCGAAAAGCTGTATACATAGTAAAATTATAATGCATGGTGGCAGAATGCTAATAATAATAATAATGAAAATATTGGATGAAGGGGGAAAAGTGCAAAATGAAATGTATGTACAATGTACAGTGTTTTCGGTACAGCATTGGTGTGCTCTAGATTGGGTTTTCCGTAGTTACTTACATACATATGTATTTTTATAATGGCTGACGGCCCTGTAAAAATACTTGGCACTTTATTACTCTCAAAGATTTGGAGTACTCACGACAGCCTTATCCTTGTTTTCCTACAGTTTTCTTACTTCTTTCCATTCTCGCTGTCTCTCGCGCTCTTCTTTTCACATCACGTCATGCAACGTCTTCAACGAGAGACATTGAAAACGAGAGAGAAAGAGGAAGAGAGAGAGAGAGAGAGAGAGGACGAGAGAGAAACAAAGATGAGAGCCCGTCAGATCATCGATCGGGCGAGGCAACAGCACAACACCCCACATAGCAAGAGAAAAGCGAGAGTGAGTTGGTTGGTTTGGTTTTCCTCTGTGAAAATAATGGACACTCGCTCACTAACTCACTCTCCAGCCTGTCGTTCTCAACTCATTTCCCCGAATAATCATAACAAAACGGGGATGATGATGACAGTCAGTTGGAGTGCAATTCCAAGCCTCGAGTATCACAAGTAGAAGCCCAAGAAGCGCAAGATTTCCCATTAAAATCATTCGTGCCTGCACAAGCTATGCCGCACATTTATACAGAAACGGCTCTGATGAACTAATACTGACACTGTAGACTTTCCGTGAATGTATGTAGGAAGAGTCAGAGATTCACTGAATATGTATGTGTATCTATGTACTAATATTTGTGCTCGTGCCCAGTTTTATATTTTACCAAGCAAATAAATAAAATTTAACTGAAAAACCCAATGAAATTTTGAATTTTCCAATAATAAAATGAAAAACAGGAATTGCCAAGTAAAATTGATGGAATTATTTAGAAGTCACAATTTTAATCTATAATGTGCAACACACAGCAGAGCTGCAAAGCAAGTTGATGACTTTTGTTCAATTACAACATGTGTATTTGTCAACTCTCCTGGGAGCAATTAGAGCGACTTCAATGATCGTCAATGGTAATGTTAATTTTTCTCCAAGATTATTTCTCACTTTTATCGCCGATCGGAATTGGATTCCAAGACGTAAAAGAATTGCAAAGAAAAATACCAATAATATACATTGCTCCATTACAAATGGAGACTTTTGATGCTGTGTGTATTTCTTTAGAATCAAAGTCAACAATTTTGAGCAACATTTACCATTAGAAAATATTGTGCTTCTAATTCAAATGCTTTATTCGGTCTCTGGAGGGAAAGTGCAAATGAAAACGGCTCTCTTGGCTATGACTCTTACACAGTTGTATGTATGTATTTATGCATGTATGCATTTGCTCTCTTTTCCCCTGCTCGAGCACAAACAAACCCCAGCCTCAAAATAGGTCTTCATCGACTTTCTCATCTCGCAAACTGAATAATTTTCGGATAATATTCCAAACCAAACCAAACCAGATCAAGGAAGAACATGTACAATGTACATACATACATACAGTAATAGCAAAGCAGAGCCGGAGAGAAGAGAGAGAAGAGAGTAAGAGGCAAATGTGAATGTTGAATGTGTACAGTCAAGTGTCTCGAAGGTCGTAACAGTAAAAGTAATGGGGGAAAATGCCGAAATGGAGATGACGATGACGATGATGCAAAAGGCAGAGGCAAAAGCGACCGTACATTCGAGGAGACTTGAAAGCTCAAGTTGAAGTTAGAATTGGAGTTGTAGTTGTATGTAGTTGGAGCTGGAGTTGGAAGACCATGACATTAATATAAACATAAGTATCATACATAAATGTACATGCTGAATAGGCTTATGCCTCCTTATAAATGCATGTACATATGTATACCTAAATGCGCGAGGAAACTACGGCGTTTGTGGCTGTCTATGTATGTATGTATACATACACCATAGACATTGTATATCTGCATTTATTTGATAAATTCAAAGGAGGGAAAAGCTACAGTAAACGAAACGAACCTACAACCAACACACAAGACAACACACACATAGAAAGAGAAGAGGGAGGATTTAAGTTGAGTGAAAAATCTGAGACATGACTGACTTTTGCCTCCATTTTCTCCCGTTATAGTGTGCCCCATCCCTTTTCCACAATAAAATACATGCATAATCTGTAAGTACATTGTGTATGGATATACCTACGTAAATACATACATGCATGTATATATGCGGGAGGAAGATGAAAGGATTCAATAAAGCAGAATTCTCTTCGATGCAAATGAGCTCGATTCAAATGGATTCTCCTTTCGACCAAAAACGGGCAGACACAAGCATACGTACATACATATTACATATACCTTATACACCCAGTCAGAGAGTGAGAGAGAGAAAGGCGGAGAGACGACAGCATATTACACAATGCAAAGTCGAGGAGGAGTTCGTTTGAGTGAGAGAAAAGTCGTTGTCGTCCCTGTTTTTCACAACGATGATGAGTTTCGAGCGGCAACATCACAATGAAAATGAGCGGCAGACAGAAACACACACAGAAAGAAAGAAAGATAGAAGGAGAGAAAGGGAGCGAGAAAATGCACAAAGATCGAGGCAAAATACCAGCAAAAAGTATGGGAAGCTCGCAAAACGTGATGAGATGCTGCCGCCTCTTGCCTTTTCCCTTGCCCTGGATCAATGCAATGTCGTCCATGTATGTATGTATGTAGTGTGTTTTACTGTAGTGTAGTGAAGTGAAGTGTATACGACCAACTCATCAGAGGCTGCAACTAAAGCTCTGCTGGAAATTTCACATGTGAATGTACGTACGTACGTATCACATCACATAACATTTCGTCTGTGTATTATTAAGGAGCGGCGTCCAAAAACATGAAGTGGGTACAAACACACATTCAACACATCCGACAGCCAACATTATGCAGGGCCAGAGAACAGCGACGAATATACATACATGCACATTTATATGTATTACACATTATGCGTGCACATATCATACATAATGTATAATGCAAGTAGTAAACTTCTTTGTATGATAAGTATAAACTGTATGTATTTATGTACATACGTAGACCTGTATGTGTATACGAAGACCTTTTTAAAGGCTTTCTCTTTCTACATTTCTTGGTTCTCTCTCACGTTTCTCTGGCGAGTCTCGGCTTGTCTGTCTGCCTGCCTGTCTGTCTGCCCTTCCCGGCTTGCTTGCTTGCTTTCCCTTTTCCTTTCTATCGTGAAAATTTGAGAAAGTCGAGACTGCAGACAGAGACTGGGACTAGTGAAAGAGGAGAAAGTACAATGGCTGGATTTACACTTGACTCCGTCTCTGTCATTCGTCTGTAAAAGAGAGAGAAAGAGAGAGAGAAAGGAGAGGACAGAGATAGAAAAGGAGAGTCGGAGAGAGAAAGTGAAAATGGTGAGTGTCGCAATAGAAAACTCCCCAAACTCCTTCCCCTTCCTTCCTTTTCAGTTTGAATGTGAATGTGAAAAATACACATATAAAGTTTCACCAGCACTTCATTCTCTCCTCCGTCTCTTCTTCTTGGTCTTTTATCACCGAAAATCTTTCAAAGCCCAGACCCGCCGAGCTGAACAGAGCTATAGGCAATGTTAATGTTGCAATAGGAGGAAAAAAGGGAGTCGAGCCAATGCCAGGGTGCGATGCAGTGTGGAGCCAAGTAAGGCAACGGCAAGCCAAGCCAAGCCAAACCAAACCACGCCAAGCCATTGCCAGTGTGTTACATAGGAAATTTGTTCGTTCAGCTGGAGCTTCATCACAATCAGACTGGAGGAGGCAGAGACTTATGCGACAAACATTCATTTCGTCTTCCTTAATCAAAGTAAAATGCTGGCGTAAGGGAAGGTGGATGTATGTATGTATGCATGCATGTATGTGAATGTGGATGGTGACCACATTCATCTATCCATCCATTTATCTATCTATCTACTTCAAGATCCACATCCACCGCCACATTCACATCCACATCCTAAACTACTTGCACTTTTTTCACCTTTTCTCCTTTTCTACAGCCAACTTTACCCTTACTCCTGATTTTACTCTCCAGTCGTGCTAACCCACTCGAGTAACTACATCTTTCACATCAGCTAACTTGCCATTTCTCCCCGTCCACACGGCCATGGTAACTAACTAATATGACCAAAAATGTATTCTATTCCAGTCCGATATCCTCTAAACGTGGATTCAGAATACAAAGAATGGAAAGCAGAAAATATCTCCTGTTTTTCCAACCAATCCACATCGTACATTTCCACAGGCGAATCGAACTGAACGTTGAACGTTGGAGTGATTGACACGGGCGACTTTAAAAAAACCTCTTCAATTATCGTCCGTATCACGACTTTTCACACAGCTATACGAGAACGAAGATCGATCAGCAATATGTATTGACCTCTGACTCTCTGGCATTGGCTCTGACTTTGCCATCGACTTTGGATTTGGATTTGGCTGGGAACGAACTCCAAAATCAGATTCAGATTCCTATTCAAATCTAGGCTTTGGTTCTGGCTCTGACTCCGGCTCTGGCTAAGACTTTGATTTGGATTGAGCAAATGCCTATACGTTGGAATAATTACACAATTTAATATGGAGAATCTATAATCAAGATGAAAATTAGTAGAATAAAGATCTTATTCGTTCGTCCCCCTTTCATCGTTCCTTGGATAAATCTATGAAAGTAAATGTAAATGTTGCTTGCCTTGCTCATTTTTTCTGGGCGAACATTCTGAGCGGCTAGTTCAACTCGTTCTTTCCACATTACACATATGTACATTGTACATACATACATATCAACTACTCGTTCCAATTCAAATTCGAATTCGAGTTTTGAGCTGAGCCTTTAATTTTGATAGAAGGAGGAAATTGCAAATTGATTTGAATTAGCAAGTATAATTTTGTACAAAGTATTATGCAAGTTGCTGGGATTGATATGAGGAGAGGAACGTGAAATGATCGTGTATTCAGGTTTGTCTTCATCTTCATTCTCATCTTCATCTCCTAATCCTTGGCTTCATGTTCATGCTCATGTTCATGTTCATTTTGCTCCTCTCAAGGCAGGCTCATGTTCATTTTGCTTTTCCCATTTGATACACACGTTAGCCCAGTTTTGATATTTCGATAGCTTTGTTGCTGTTCTTTTGCCGTGTTCTCTGTGTACTTGGGAAAATGGACAAATGGAAAGAGAGAGCGAGAGAGAGAGAGCGCGAAACAGAGAGTGAGAGGCATAAAGAGAATGAGTTTTGTGAGGAGAAAAGAAGAGATTGAGATTGAAGACGCTGATATGAGATGAGATTGTGTGTGTGTGTGAAAGTGAATGTATGAAGTGTATAAGTATTAATAATAGAGGCAACACAATGGATTTGATGATGTTCTCTTCTTTTACTCGTACAACTATACTTTTGCTATATATCCGACATATTGCATTGTATATGGATGATTCCAGCACCGATTGAAGCACCATATCATATCATATCATACCATACCATGCCATGCCAACTTCCTAACGATAAATGTTGAGAGCTCTCGCATTCAACATTACTACATAGTGAGAGAAATGGAGAAAGAGAGTAAGAAAGAGAGAGGAGTGAATCTGAGCTCAAGTTTGAGTCTGGCATGGCATGCATCTTGAATTCCTTTTGGAAAACGTTGGGAAACTTGAATGGAACAAAGAAGAAGACGAAGACGAAGAAGACAGAGAGACTGGAGAACTCGGTCAAGAAAACTGTCATATATACAAGTAAGATAGAGAAAAGGCCGAGCCCAACGTCACGATGCAGCCTGAGGATCGAAATAAAAAAATACGATTACGAATCGGAATGCTGAGACCTTGAGTGAGATAATATTATATCATACGATATTATACAATATATATTCATCTGAGATATACAGTTACACACGTATACATTATACATCCCTATACTTCTAGATATATTATGTGTGCTAGTTAAAGGTAGAAAAATACTCACATTTGTACGTAGACGTACGTATTTTCTTACCTTTTCACATACTTATCATGTCTTGTACATTGTACTACGTTGTACGCCAAGTCCCTGCCTTAAATTACAACATTCCCCCTCATATAAATGAATAACCTCCTCATATCACCATTATTATTATCATCATCACCACCACCATCATCATCATTATTCCAATTCCAGGACTCTCCATACAAACTTTGGACTTTTTATGTAGAGAATCTTGGCTATGCGTAATTTTTCCCTGCATTTTATGTATTTCAGTTGTACAACTGGATAGTATATAAAACATAATATAGGATTTTCCCTGGACATTTCACACGTGTTAAGGATATCGTGCTGTGTGTATGTATGTAAGTATATATGTATATAGAGGCACGAGTAAATTTGTGAGCTTGCTACATTCTTCCCTCAGCTTTTGTATTTTCTCATTCTCATTCTTGTTCATACTCTTACTGTTACTCTTATTCTTATTCTCGTTCACACTCTCGCTCTCATCGTCATTCTCATGGTTAAGACTGGAGTAATCCTTCTTTGCCTGCTTCGCTGGTTGCCTACTATTCCCGTCTTTCTTTTGTAGCCATTCCATTTTCATCCAAATTAAAATTAAAATCTTTTACTATTATTTTTCATACAGACTTGTGCCTCCTCCTGCCTCGTCCTCCTCCATCCCTAGACAATAAAATGCACTTTCATTTATCCTCTTGCCTACTCGGTCTCTTTCCAGTTCGCTCTCCTCCATTTATTTACATTCAACAAGGAGAAGATTCAGCTCAGCTCGACTCAGCTCAGCTCAACTCAACTCAAGACATATACACACAAGACACGAGGGAGAGCAGGAAAGAAGCAAAAGAAGAAGAAAGAACAAAAGAATGTGTGGAGTACACACGCGCACATACATTAACAAAGAACACACTTTCTCAAATAGAAAAATGCCCTGTCCCCTGTCTGCTCTGTGTCTGTGCCTTTGTAATGTAATGTCTGTGTGTACAGTGTACTGTATAAAATGCCGAGGTAGAATTCTTCCTTTCAACACAACAAAATACCGTACTATACATATACATAGATACATACGTATGAGAGACTCACGGCTTAAATGTCTATATAATTACGGGGGGAAGCGGGAGAGGAATCTTATCATTTCCAACATTATCTATATTTTACTAGCTATATATTGCCCGTAACTTTGTATATTATATTATAAAGTACACTGTATTGAGAAAGGTCTGTAATTAATTTGTAGATTTAAGGGTGGGTTTGAGCTAGACTTTGAGTTTACGGGGGAATTTAGGGGAGAATTAGCGATTATTACGAAATTAATCATAGTCGCCCAGGAAAGTAAAAGTAAATTACGAAATGCATGTACGATGAACAAAACAAATATTTTAGAAGAAAAACAAGCCAGCTCAGGCTAAAAAAAGAGCAGGAGAACAATTATTGTTAAAATACCCGTTGATTACAACGAAAATGGAGGGATGGGATGAAGAGTCCGAATAAGTAAGTAAAAGAATAAATAAATACTTAGGTGCAGCATTAGCATAAGTTCTTGAACGGAAACTACATAACAAATAGTCCGATAATTTGGCGAGTATGTTCAGCTCAAGTTGGACAGACCCTATACTTAAGTCCAAGAAATAACATAGATTAAAGTCTCGACTCGCTGGGTACCGTAACAACGAGGACGACGAAGGACTGACAGCAAGGTGGAATAACTACGCATATTCACTGTCAACTCTGCTCAAGTTCTCGGGTCTCGGGCCAGGGCCGGAAGCAAAATTAGAATGAAATCGTAATCCAAACCTAGAGAAAACCAAGTAAGAGAGAGACGAGACTCGGAGAATAAACAGAACAACGGGAATTAAAGCTCCTTGTCCAAAACCAAGATTATAATAGCATGGATATGAAACTGTTGTACAGTCGGACCACTATGATTATCCACGGCTCTTCAGTCGTGAATCCGGCCAACGTTTATTCATTTATTTGCTCATTCATTTCATGAATTCGATGTTGGGATGTAGATTCAGATTTGTATTTTCGGATTTAGATTTAACTTTCTCCAGTCCAACTTTCTTTCTGACGTTGTTGCTGTAGTTAATATTACACACATAGCGATACGCTGTATGACGTAAGTTATGTTTCACATTGCCAAATGAATGCAATATATTTGAATTAAAGCTGGCAAACTTGAACTTGGGACCCGGCAAAAATTGATGTATGGGCTTCTAATGGCGGGTTCACAGGGGAAACTTGAGGTAAAATAATAAATGGTCATAATTCACCCGTCTGGCAAAAATACATATATATATATAAAACCCTGGCTTTGTGCAAATGAAACCAAGCCAAGCCAAGCCATAGATCTACACTCAAGAAAAATGACCAACAAACACTCCGAATTCCTCCCTTCATTTGCGGACGGACAAAAGAAAAGGTTGTGTTTTGGCCAAAAGTATATTTAGATCAGTCAAAGCCGTTACATAATATAAACCGATACTACGTAATACATACATACTTTGGCCCTGAATTGTATCGCATTGTATTTGTATTGAGTCTACTCTACTCTACACATAACCCAAGTTCACCTCCCCGTGCTTAGCTATGTCTATTCATCACTCGTTGATTACAGGTTTCGTCCAAATGATTTGCCCATACATGTATAATATTGGTATTTTCCCAGGCCCAAACTCCCGGCATATGTAACCTATACATTTAAGTATAATGTGTATGTATGTACTGCATACTGCACAAATCGAAGGAGCCGGCAGCAAACTTTCTTTGGATGGTGGACGAGCCAAACAAACAAATACAAACACGCTTTCAAAATTCACTTGGAAATTCATTAACTCAAACAATATTCTTTTCTCCGAGTCTATACTTGTACAATCTGTATAGTGTATACATATGTACGAATCTACCTGTACATAAAGTCACTGTAGGGTAGAAAACGTTCTCAACTCGTTCTCTCCTCATAAAGCCTGTCACTAGACATACAACCCACGACCATTGGAAATATTTTCCGAAACTTGGTGTACATGGCTAACTAAGTATATGGAGTGAAAACGTGTGTGTGTGTGTGTATGCTACAAGTTCTTGAACGTGGTAAGGTACCGGAGTTTGTGTGTGATATGTATACTTAGACATTATATGTATGTACGTGTACATCTTTGAAGGGCTACGGATACGTTACAACGTTACAATACCATACGATACGATACGATCCAGTCTCTCGCTCCAAGTTCACGCTTTACTTTGCCGTCACGTCACGCAATCGCACTTACGTTTCTCCAGGGTCATTGAAAATTGAAAATGCAATACTTTGGAGCTTTGGAGAAAAACAGGCATTTTTCAACGACAGAGTAGAGACTTACATACACACAAAACGGCAGCAATAGCAACAGTAGTATGGTATTAGTAGATGTCGGCTACATTGTGTAATGTGTGTGCATGCCGCCTAGTTTGTGATGTGCGATGTGATGGCATAACACGGCATGGCATGGGAAATGGCTAAAGTTGTTTAAGAAAATCCATTACAGCGATTATCTGCTATGTGTCAAAAGAAGACAAAATACAAACTATACGCTACAAGTCGAGAGTAAAACGTACAGGAAAACTAGCGCTGGCGAGGGAGAGAGAGAGAGAGAGAGAAAAGGGGTATGAAAAAATAGGAAAAACAATCATAATAATAGTTATTATTCCGTATTACGACAATTTTGAGCTTGTTCTGTTTAACTCAAACTCGTTGAATTTACCACCGATAAGAACGAGAATGTCTTTATGCTTTATGCGTGTGTACATACAAATGTATGTGTGTGTGTGTATGTGTATATTCGTAAATATTTAATGACGGGCGACAAAATGAGGGAGCAGCAAAATGCTGTAAAATAATAAGGATTTCGAGGCCCACAACTAAAAGTGACAGTAAAACTGAAACAAACATGAAATGTACTGATACATACATACATAATACATAATGTATGTAACATTGTCAAAAAGATTTTTTTTTCATAGACACGGAGAAAATACACACATACGTAAGTAAGTACAAGAGTATGTAGCTGGATTTAGAATTTAGTGACAAAATTGTGTAAATAACACTCGTCACACTCCTTTTCTTGGTGAAAAAATGTTCTATTTTTTCAGAGAGAGAAACTCCAACGACAATCCGCGACAATAACAGCGATAGCGACAATGAAACGAGAACGGAGACGAAGGCGAAGAAGTAAAAGAAGAAGAGAGAAACATGAGAGGAAGTTCCCCAAAACATACCCACATAATGATGATGAAACACGGACAAGTTTTTACTACATCACAAACACACACTGCATGCATCAAAAGTAGGGGGAAGCGGGGCAAAAGGGAAAGTCCCTTGTTTTCAACTTTATAATAACACTTTTTAAATAAAGGCTGCATCGCTATAATTTTTCAAAATCTTGTTCATTTTAGGTCGGAGGTGTAGTTGTACATATGTATAAGATTTTGATATCATTGAAATTTGGAAGATTTTTCCATGGCTTATTTATTTATTCCAGTCATACAGTACAGCACGTTCGCCGTGGTTATCTCCCAACATCTCCCCATTCCAATTCCAGACCAAACCAAACCAAGCCAAAGAAAGATGCAAAGCGAACAAACGGGGTACTTTTTATGCAAAACTTTTTAGTACCGGATCACACTAAAATACAGGAGGAGAATGAGGCTCCATCATACCATTTGTATACATACATATATATACAACAACAATACTAAAATATCCCACACCATAATATCTTTACTTGAGTACGTACACAGTACACACAGGACTGGAAACCCAACAAAAATTTAACTCGACTCATACAATAAATACAAGGAACCAAATAGGGAACTTTGTACATTGTACGTGAACAGTGTACATATGTATACTGAAGACTGGATTGTATTCGTTTCGTTTTCGTTTTGTTTGACTAAAGCTGGAGACACGCAAAACACCACCATAACTTTTGAGGAACGAGGCAGTCAGCGGAGGAGCGAGCAGGGAAAAGAACACACAAATGCCCTTACAAATGTATGTACGTTATACGTTGTACATTGTACAATGTACGTGGATGCATGCAAATGTGTATGCTCACTCGCTGAGCACCGTGCCATAAAGCTCGTACATACATTGTACATAGTTATAGCATTGGTTGTGTATTGTGTATACATACTGCGTTGCTCGTTCGTGGCTTCAGTCCACACTCATAATGTATGAAGGTGAAGATATAAAATACCGGCCGGCTAAGTAAACACAACGACACGACAACAAAAACTCAATCATGTCCTTATATAACCTAAAGTCAAGCTCGCTCTCTTGCTCTCTCTCTCTCTCTCTCTCCGTGAAAATCCCCTCTTTTCCCTGCTGCTGCTGCTTTACTCTCCTATCAGTTTGTCCTTTCTCCTTTTGCTGTTGCTGTGCTTTTGCCTGTATACTGTATTACTGTATACGGCCTCATTCAATACAGAAAAGCCAGAGTCAAAACCAAAGACTAACATGAATATGAAAATGGATACGGATACGAATATGAATATGAATGTAAATGAAAGGTCTAACGTTATTTCCCCCGCACATAATTTCTACCTACTCTGAAGCTAACAGAGTGTAAGTGTGCATACATACATACATACAGTTTGTTGTTTTATCTCAACGTGTTTTTTAAATATGCCTCGGCTCGGCTAAAGTTATCAGGAAAATCATCAACAGTAGAATCAACTTTCTTGTATAAATACACAAATACACACACATACACACAATACATTCATTTATACGTATTTCAAGCTGCTTTGCCTTTACTTACTTACAGAGACAGGATTGATTTGGCTTGACTTTGAATTACATGTACATTACATAACGTTGAGTTGCTTTGCTTTGCCTTGCGTGGCATTGTTTTGAGTCTCATATCGGATTTTGATTTGAACTTTCGGGCAAACTCGGCACTGCTCCGTGACAACGTGGATGTACGTAAATACATACATTTGTATTGTATTTTATACTAGGCACATATTATACGCAAAGTCTCTTGAATATTTTCGTATAAATGAATGTACAATACCAATACAAAAGATTATTTTTATTCTTATTCTTGACATTGCTACGAAGTATTCAGATTTAGCTCCACATGTTGTTATTATTATTATTCCAGTTATTATTATTATTATTGTCCTTTGTCATCCTTTTTGGAGACGATGGTGGAAGGATCTGTAGAACTCTAGGCTACAAACTTTCATCCTTTACTCAACTCTACACACTCACATTATACATATTATTATTATGATTCATACTCCTTTCTCAGGCTGAAGGATTGCTCTTCTTCTCTGTCTTCTCGTCATCTTGTTGTCATCCTCGATCCTTTTCCCCTCTCCTATGTATATGTATATGTATGTACATATATACGCACACAATACAATAGCGAGTTTTGTCACGACTGTAAACCAAACAATGGTTGAATAGCACTCATCTTTTCATTTCCATTTTCATTTTCGTTTCTCCATGTTTCTCCCTACCTCTGTACATATCTGTATCTCTCAACTTTGCATTGTGTCGCATATTCAACGAGCCAACTCAGAAAGAAATGAAATGATGCAGTGAGCCAAGCCAAGCCACACCATACCATACCAGGCAAGGCCAGGCCAGGCAACCAACCGAGAGTTGAGGCTCAAGTGTAGAGTACGCAGGCAGTCAAGAGATAGAGAGAGAGACAGAGTAAGAGGAAGAGCACAATGTATTTGGCAAATGAATGAGTGAATGAAAAAAGATATTCGTTGTGGTGAGAACAAAGGATTGAGACAAAGTTGACAGATAAAGCATCTCCTTTCTCTATCCAGTCTTTTCTACTCCTTTCTTTTTACCTTTCCCCAATGCTTTCTCTTTTTTCTGTACATACATATCTAGTCTGAAGGGTAGGCATGGAGCGGAAGAATGAGAGAGCGAGAGAGAGAGAGAGAAAGCGAAAGAAAGAGATGGACTCCGATTTTATTTTTATTTGTAGGAGCTACTCCACTTCTTTTCTTCTCTCATTCTTGCTCTGGTTCTGGCTCTGACTCTGGCTCTTGTTCGAAAACAGATTCTGCGAAGACGCAAATCGATGTCGAAGCAAATTTTAATTCGATATGAGAGAAAGGGAGAACGACAGCGAAAGAGAGAGAGAGAGAAAGAAAACGAGAGGGAGACGATGCAAGGTATTCGATGTATATCGTCTATACGTACACATAAACTTCTTTCTTTCAGGGAGCATGTCAAAAACGTGAACTCCTCAAAACTCTCCGAAACTCGAGCAACTCCAACTAAAACTACAGCAAGAGCTACAACTTTGTTTCATTCCATTCCATCCGTCCTCTTCAACTCCGCTCGACTCAACTCCCACACACATTTTTATGTACTCATACATTGTACATAACACATAACATACATAACCAAATGTACGCTACAGAGGCTTGACACTCACTAAATTCGAGATACTTTAACCTTTTCTTACATAACAATTAGCACTGATCAACTTTTGCCCCTTGTTTAATATAATAGAATTTTCCTTCTTAATCAATGAGATTTTTAATTAATTTTAATTACGTCTAAAATGAAAAACAATTGAAAACGGAGAAAGATTTCTGAAATTTTATTTCAAAGAGCATTTCAGGAAGAAAGAGTATTAAAATATAGAAAATGTGTTGAAAATAGAATTATACGTTAGACTAGTTGTACAAAACCTCAGTATTTTCTATAAATATGGGAGCACTCATAAGGATTCTCCAACTACCTACCTAACCTATACATATGTATGTATGTATGTACAGAAATGGAAGGATGTATGTGCGTTTCCACATTGGTTTCAATGAGTTCTCCAGTCAAAGAACCGAAAGAAAAAAAGGGATGGAAGGAGCAAGACCTAGACCCGTAAAACCGAACGTTTCAACTGGGCACGGAAATAGAACGAAAGGAAGAAAGAAAGCGAAAAACTTTCCCTTTCATTCTTTTTCTACCTTGAACCTTTCTCTCTCTCTCTCTCTTTCTCTCTCTCTCTATGTGTCTTTCGCTTTCTCTTTGGCTCACTCGGCTCGGCTGGGAAGGATGTGTATAGGGGAGCTCACGTACGACTTGAGAGTATTTGAGTAGTGGATGGATGGGAAGAGATTCAAGAAAATGTCTGTGGAGGAACGAACGACGGAGAAAGAGGAGAGGAGCAGGAGAAGCAGGAGCAGAGAGATGCAAGTTTACCTAAGAATAATATCACAGTTGATTTCTCTAACTCGATTTTACGTCTGAAAGGAAGGTCTTTTCAAGAGAATCAATAACTACCGAGCACCTCCGCCTAGTCAATGGTTTCGAATTCTCAACCAAGAAGAGAGACGAACGGGAGGACGACGACTATGCAACTCTTGTGTATGTAGCCGTACAATCTCCTGGAAACCTGGAAACTGGCAGTTTGAGTTGGAGGAGAGGCAAAAGTAGGTAGCTGTTCTCCATGCTACACAGCTATATAAAGCTACATACTGCATACTCCAGAGCTAGAGTTGAAAACTGAAGCTGGAGAAAAAGGCGAACCCGGTAGCCTAGCATGAGGAATACCGAACCTAAGGCAGAGGATGTAAGGACTCTTCTCTTCTTTTCTCCACTGTTCAACCTATCCATTGAGCTATCTATCTATTTCTTCTTCGTCTTCTTCCTAGTCACACGGATCACGTATCCTTCATATGCTCCACGTTCACTGCACACTGTCCCATCCTCCTCCACCTCATCTTTTCTTTATCCACAATTTTACAAGAGAAATGCGTCCAACGTACGTTACGTTACGTTATGTTTCGATACGATACGATACGTTGTGACTCCTTTTTCCTACTCCCCCTTCTTTGCATCTTCTATCCATCGAAAGGACGAGAAAAGGAAAAAGGAGCACACTTGAATTTGTACAGAGGGAGAGTTGTAGAATTTTGTCGAAAAAACGAACAAGAATATATTTTCAATGTACTGGAGGATTTCCTATTCGCATTTTGATTCCTTTTTCTCTCTCTTTCTACTTTTCCCCACTCCTTCTTTTCCATTCCATTCCATTCCTTTCCCCTCTCTTTTCCTTTCCTCTCCTCTCTTTTCTCATCTCATCCTTTTCATCATTTCCCCCATTTTCATCCGTGTATTTAGTCATCGCAAGAGGATCAAGTAGCGAGCTCGAGTTGGAGCTGGAGTTTGAGTTGAAGTTGGAACTGGAGCTGGAGCTGGAGATTCAAATCGACAGTCAAAGGAAAAGCAAAAAGAAAAAGGAGAGAACGGGAGAAGGGGCAAAGTGGAAGGATCATAAAAGTTAGTCAAACAATTCGTCTAGCGTCTCTCTTTTTAAAAATATACTTGGGGATGAATGCGAAAAAAGAATGAGGGAGTGCTTCGAGCGCTCCTTTTTCATTTTATACGTGAATATTCATAACGTGCTCTGTACTTTCTCGTTTTCTCTCTCTTTGCTTTTTACTTTTATTTATGCATACGGAAAATGTCGATTCGATTCATTCGATTTCGGTCGATAATGCTGTGTTCTGCTCATGCCGATGAGGAAGCTTGCCCGTTGTCAGCGAAAAACGAGCCCAAAATCGATTTCGATTTCACCTCTCTTAATTATTTTGCAAACGACACAATATAGATGTCAACAGCATTGACAGTACATTTTATGCCTCATTTTTTATAATATAAAATAATATAAAAGGTGTCCCGTGTCCTTTTTTTCTGGACAACGCGTGTCTATTAAATACACAAAGAGCAAACACTAAATTCTAGTTGAGAGCAAAAGCTTTGATGTAATCATACTGGCAAATCAAATTTCTCTTGCCGAATCTAACGAAAGCGCCAAAGTCCCTCAACTATTTATAAACACTATATTATGCATCACCATTAACACTAACGTTATCAGGAAGTGGAAGAAAACATGTGCAAGGTGCACCGGGGACTAATATTGTTGAGCTGGCTGGTTGCTCGTGTGTGTATGTGTGTAGTGTAAAAAAGGAACAGTCGATAATTTATTTAATATTGCATAATAACGAGGCCACGCTTTGTCCGCCGTTTCCAACACGTTGAGCCAAATTGAAAGGCGTTTGCTTCATGCGCATACTTTGTATCTCATCGCACTTTTGTATATTGAAACCAATTGTCAATATTCCATATGAAGCTTTCATATTATTACATCGTACATGTATATGCGAAGCTATGGATAATACATTCAATATATATATACTCACTGGTATGCCATTTTTCTTGTCGTTCACGGGTATACTTACTATGTATTAGACGAAATAAAAGAGAGTTCATTTGGCGAAGAAAGGGGAAGAGGAGAAGCGCTATGAAAAGAAACCTGTCAATTTGAACGCTTTTTAATACAAATCCCTTATACAGTCATCACGAGCCTAATCTTGTCTGTTGTCTGTAACTTGGCTCTCGCTATATATTTTTCTCTTCAAGACCAACTACACATAAAAGCTCAATGTACTCATGGTCGTAATCGTAATCGTAACTAGTGGTAGTCGTAGCCGCATTCCATACCTTTGGACATTGGACACTGTGGCCAATGCCAAAAACTGCCGTCTTCCACTACTTTGCCAAGCTCATTCACTTTATACGTAGTCGTATTCTTTTCAAACTATCCGTAAATCTCGATTCTTTCCCCAGTTTTCTTTATTTACTTTTTAATTTCGTTGACCCATGTTTGTAGGCGGCACAGACTGTTTTAAAGATATTTGACCTTACAATTTTCAATTTTAAACAGTATTTTAAGGGCGGATTGTGACCACGCCAAAAAGTTCTGTACTTTTTTTGATGAATTGTAAAATTGACAGCAGTGAATAAAGAGCCGCAGTGTTTCTTGGCTCTTGTAAATACTCTTGCCTATAGGAAGAGTATTAATATGAGTCTAAGTATGAGATTGTACCTCACATTGTACGTACAAATGTACAGATACAGATGTATGTAGCATGGACAAATGTGTCCGGTCCTTTCTTGGTCAGCTCACTTTACCCTTTTTGTCAATAGTTACATGTCATAGAACGCAAGGCAATGTATTGTACGTAATTTGTATAGTGTATAGTGTATACGTATTATATACAGCGAATTGGCCATAGAAAGATCCACATAATGGAATAGGGTATGCAGTTACACTCTTTGAAAGGTTTCAAAGGAGAAATTGTCCATTCTTCAGGGCTTTTCCTCAGTGTGTGTGTGTAGTGTGTAAAGGTGTACGAAATATTTTTGTATCTTAATTATCCCCTTTATTATCTAGAATCTTATCGCCAAACCACCGTCTTCATACAATACAATACAATGCAATAATACATACAACATACAGCATACAAGCATCAGATAATTGCTTTGCCTTTCCATTGGGCTCTGGCTTTGTTGCTCAACGACTTTGTTAATTTAAATTAACAGTCGTCTCCTCGATGATTTATTAGTCGTTTTTGTACTGTAATATCCAAAATATTTTAATTTCCACCCGAATGAATGAATGAATGGCTGGTTGGTTGAGCTTACATACAGCGTTGAACTTGGTCCTTTTCAGAAGGCACATTTTGGTAGATATTTTGGCTGAACTTTCTTGTGTAATGTATGAGCAAGCTGTCACAAAAACGCGCACAGCAAACATGAAGGTAAAGTGTGTGCCTACAATATAAGCTGTTGTATTGCATCCTGAAAAACTGAAATGACAAGGAAATGATGGGAGAATGATATGATAAGAGACGATAATCGATAATGAGGAATTAAAATGACAAGAGTTGACTGGCGAGCGAGCAAGCAATTGAGCGAGCTGAGACAGTCAGTCGTCAGTCGGCGTGGTCAATTGTAATTGTCAATCCAAGACAGAATGAACGGAATAGAACAGAGTCAGACGGAACAGACGATAATATTTATTTAATGGACCACATGGAATCGAAAACAGTTGGATAACGAAGCTAAGTACACTTAATCTGACTAAATTATTTTTATGTTTCATCAAATTAGCAACCAAAAGAATTGTTTTACGCACAGAAAGTGTGGGATTTTTACTCCCAGTTGCAAAAAATATATTTTACTGAAGTATTACAGTATTACTGCCATCCACATTTAACCTCAGCTTACATCAGCTAAACTTGTCGCAACATTATAGTTGGCGTGAGTGAGCAGCTCATGGTTGCGTATGTATGTATGTACGTGTGTAGTTACGTGTCCAATGTCCAACTAGTTATCCACTCATCGTCTTTGTATGTATGTATGTATTCTATATTCTCCGAATGCGGGTACATACAGTTGGTCGATGCAGGACTTGTCGCCGCTTGGCTGACCTGGCATGACATGTTATTATATGGAGCAACAAATGCCGACAAAATTTAGGCAGATGACCGTGAAAGTTTAGCCCAATGTGCCTAGATACATAATGTATGGGACACAATCGTAATTCCGGCGCTCAGCTCTTTATGTATGTATGTGTGTATGTATAATGTATATGCTCGGACGGTGCGAACGTCAGTTGTTTTGAGAATAAAGAGGGAGGGAGAGAGAGAGAATGGACGGATGTGGACGTGGAGACGGACAGACATGTTCATGTGCATGCATGCTCGTGCGTATGTACTTATACATGTACAATGTGCATGTGCCAAATTCCGATTCCCTGATTGTGGCTCTTTGCAAAGTCTGTTTGATCCAGTTGATGGGTCTCCGAGCAACCCACGTGTATGTAACAATGTTTGCCTTCATTATACAATATAACATTAGAGTAAGGGAATACAACCGAATGCATTGTAAAATCAGGCTGGACATACAAACTATGACCGTAATAAATATCCACGGGCTCTCCTGCTCCATAGTATTTATACATACATACAGCATACCTCAGCATACTTATTTGGTATGTGGACAAACAATGGCCTATTTATTTGTGCTTGTTTCCATTTCGTTTGATTTTTTGCCTCCTCAAAGCAGGCACACATGCATTCATAATACGACATAATATATCTATGCATTAAATCGAGCAACACGCAGTTAAATAATTTATGTGTATGTACATATGTATCCATTGTATACACACGCTTGTAACCTTCTATTTTATTCTATGCGTTGACTTGCGGTATTTCTGTAGACTAGATTCAACATTTTGATTTTTGTTTTGAGTTAAATTTTACTCCTTAATTTAAAGACCGTTCTCACAATTTTGCAGATATTATCAAAGCCTACTCTAACACTTGTTGTACATTTTTGTTTTATTATCCCATTTCACTGGAATTATGATGATGTCTGTCCATTTTCCAGTTATGATTAGGATTTTTATGATTTATGAAAGTGTCTGAACTTGCGCATATAAAACAAGGTTGTTATATCACATCTTATCTTATCTTGAATCGTTAATGTTTTGAAGGGTTAAGGTTTAGAAAAAAATTGGGATAAAAGAGTAACGTATACAGTTCCACTTCCTGGACAGAAGTTAACACTATTAAAAATACTGAATTTTTACACGTACCTGTTGTATAGTCAACAAAGTCATCATAAGGCAGAAAACGGTGAATGAGATCAGTGGCACAGAGATCCAAGGGGAATCCAAAAGGGACGGCGGAGAAACGTGCATGAAAAGAGAAAATACAAAATTTGAATTAGCTTTTAAAACTCAAATGTTTAATGTTACAAGTATAACTGTAGTTATGCGTATTAGGCACATTTATGCATATGTATGTAGTATGTAGCTGTGATCTTTTTTTGTAAGTCGAAAAGGTGCTAAAGGTCTAGCATTTTGTTTCTTTTTCTTCTTCCTACGTACCTCGCTTTTTGACCAATAGTTCTCCTTAATGGGAAAAACCTTGTGCTAAAACTACATTGTATAATGTATATATATTACAATTTACACGACGTAGGAGAGGCAGCGACGTAAATTAACTTTTGTTTCTCAAGTCTCACGTCTTTAGACTCTGCAGAGCAAGAGAGGAAACGAAGTGAAGAATGAACGACACAAATTTACACACACACATACACACGTGTGTACACTATAGAACAAATGCATAACGGACCAGGGAGAAACTACAAGGTAAGTTTTCTTTCTGTTTCCAACTTTTTCCAGAAAAAAGGAATAGCTAAAAAGGAGCTGAACTAACGGAATGAAACCGAAAACGAAACAAAAGTACATGGACGCAAAAGCTGGAACAGGAGCAGACACGGTGAGTCAAAGTACATAATGGACGAGGGTTTATGAGAACATTTTCCTTTCGGTACATATGTACATACATACATACACAAGAAGGAAAGTAAGAGCAAGAACAAGAACATGTTAAAGTACGCCAGTCAAAGCAGCCAGCAGCCTGCTAACTCGCCTCTCTGTGTAGTGCTAAAGTCTCCGTGCACACATTTTAGCTCAGCCGGTCCGTGCACAAATACAGTACAAAAATATCCAGCGGCTTTAGCTGTGGCCCTACTTTCTACTTTCAACTCGGGCTCGTGTACAAGTTTTCCGTGTACACTGGAGTAGCTAGAGCTGGAACTGGTGCTGGTGAAGAGGAGAGAGAGAGAAAGAGAGAGAGAGAGAGGCATGAGTCGTTTTCTCGACTAATCACATAACTGGCAAAATGTTTTAATGAATGCGTTTATTGCATGCTCATCGCTGAAGCCGCGCTTACGAGCGTCAATCCATCCTATTTTCATAATTTCCATTGTTCCGCTTCCAAATCTCCCCGTATTAATCTTAATCTCTCAAATATTATATACACACTCTGTTCTGTTTCTCAGCCACAGCTAGCCACGTTGCTGCTGCTGCTGTTAAAATCAAGCCTTGCAATACCGTACCACGCCATTTCATACACTTTTACATGTGCATATATATGTACATTGCAACGTTACCTTACCTCGAATATGGTTATGGCATGGTATGGTATGGATAGTTGCCGATATTTCACAAAATCCTTCCTTTTGCTTCTGGATTTCCATCGAAAATGCTCCCCACTCCCTCGTTTCGTTTTCGTTTTCCCTTTCCTATGTAAGTCACCTCTCCTTTCTCTCCCCTCACCCAAACCCTCTTTCTCTCTGCCTCACTCTCTTTCTCTCTCTCTCTCTGTCTCTCCCTTTCCCCAAAATAATCGATTCACTTTACTTTCCATAGGACTATTATGAGATCTGTTATTATTGAACGAGAGCTTTAGCGCCCTTAGGCTTCACTTGCACACCAGCACTATCCGCTCCATGTACTTTACTCCATGTATACGTATTGTACATATATACATACTAAGTATACGAACATTGTGAGCCGAGCGTAGCTCCTGTTTTAGTTTAGCTCGTCATACATAAATAGTTATACATAGCCGAAGTCGAACCATAACCGAGAGCAATGGAAAGGAAAGGATGGAGAATATGTAGGAAAAGGAAAGTGAACGAATGAACGAGGAAAAGAGAAGTGACTATAGGCAACAAATAGGAAAGGAGAAATAGAGAGAGAGAGAGAGAGAGAGAAAGAGAGGAAAAGAGTCCACAGAGAAACCATAACGATAGTAACTCTCCCCATTAATTTCATCTTCGTAACTTTTACGTAATTTGGCAATTTCTATGAGGTAGCTCATTTTCCCAAACTCAAGGATTATGGAGAGAAAGAGAGAAAACTGGAATGAGAATGAGAATGAAAATGAAAATGAGGGCGAACTAAACCAAGCCAAGCCAAGGAAAAGGAAACCAAAGCCAGAGAGAGAGAGAGATACATATTTGATAGGACAGGAAAGGAGATGGAGAATGAGAGAAGGAAGAAAGCTGTGTGAAAGAGAGGGAGAGAGAGAGAGTGAAAACATTATGGGGTTACACATGGAATTTTGGAATCAGAATTTGCTGAATAGAAACTCTTTGCCCGTTGTAATTTATTGAAATATCCAATACATGCAAACATAGAGCCGTGATACATGTATGTACACACCAGACACAATTTTGTGTGTGTATGTAGACATATCAACCCGCTCCGAGCCCACGCACAAACATAATACCATATTATATCATACCGAGCTGGGTGGCAGTCGGTCGTACTACTGATAGTTACGTTACCCGGAAAATTTACAGGGTACATTTTCCATACATGGCAGTACATATGTATTACTGTATTTATAATGTATGTACATGCAGGATTATACAACAACCAGATCAATACGTTTTACATGTACATGCCGTGAGTGAGCGGAGGAATTTTAGTAATAAACGAAGCTCACGACGATCCAGATCAAGATAAAATCGACGGATCTTTCATACAAAATGCAAAATGTGTAATGTGTAATCAAGGATATCGAGTGTCTGGTGCATGAATTTTAGAAGCTCAGCTCAACCAATACCATAATCAAGCCACAATACTGCCACAGTAGATAGATAGATACTGTTACCGTACTTTACTGTTCACCGGCATATGCTCCCACTACATACATACAATATGTGAGATGTATTTTTTTAGGAGGAAGACAAAGGGAAGGAAACCACGAGTAAACCAAGCTAAAAGGTACTGAGAATATGAATCAATTTGGAGCAAGCGGAGAGCAAGCGAAGGAGGAAAGATCCAGTTTAAAATTCCAATTCACATTTGACGCGTGTGTATGAATGTGTAATATACATAAGAATTTGTATCCTGTATCGTAAGTGTACTTATTATTAGGCATAGTCACGTTGGATGGCTTGGTTTCGTATATATTTTTGTCTGGCCTTGCAATCATCATCTTGAACAAGATGATTCAAGGGACTTTGCTGCTATTGTTTCAAACGTCAAATAAATCTCATCAAGATGAATGAAAATTTGATGACTTTGGCATCGATGGCTAGATTATTGTCCGGCGGACAGACAGAAAGATCTCGTGTATGTATGTATGATGATGTATGTACACGTGCGTCCATTCCACCAGTCTTTACTCTATATGTACAGCTTCTTGTGCTATTCCATGTCCATGTCCACATAGTTACTTTGTCGACCAGAACAATAGCAATAATTTTTCTATAATATTTTCCATGTTTTTTCTCCAACAAAAACCTCCCACCCATGAATCCAATTACGTGCCGCTTTATCCCACAGCTCCTCCAGCTATTTTTAGCCAGCCATGTTATGTGAATGCAATTGTGTTGAAGTATTTCCAAAGACTTTGGCCAAGTATGTAATATTACTCCATACAAAGTGCCGATTCTTGATGCTACAAAATATCTTCTATCTACATACAAAACACAATAGAATTATGTGGAATAAAGATATTATGGGATATTGTGTTATATTGTCTAATAATGTCCAATAATTATTAAACAAAGGATTTTTGCATCATCCGCCCTGATTTAAGAGTCCTTTATTTATGTATGTATGTATGTACCTTCACAAGTATTACATATTGATTCCGCTCGGATTTGGAACAAGAGTAGTAAAAATGACAATAATAGTCCAACTTTAACTTCAACTCGAGCTCACTCTATTTGTGGCCTTGAGTCAGTCAGTTGGGCTGCAGTAAATGTTTAAGTTGAGTTGAGTTGAGTTGAGTTGACTTGGAAATGGAATCTATCTATCTATCTATCTAATCCACAGATGAAGAGGTATTAGTGTTCGATGTTTGAGGATTACAGCGGAGCCAAGTATAGATGAGCGCGGAGCAGAGCTAAAACTTTGTCGTAAACTAATGTAAAACTAAGGCATACACACCTACATATGTATCTACATAGACACACACACACACATAGAGAAATGGGAAATGGGGAGATTGTCATATGGAATCATTTCATTCATTTCATTTGCTCACAGAACCGTCACAACTCCAGCTGGAGAAAAGAGCGTCTCGCCACTTCATTTATTCACAGTTGTTTGTCCCACAGCACGGTGTGGTGTGGTGTGGCATAGCGTGGCATGGGATGGCATAGCATATGCCGTGTGCAAGTGGAAGGAAGCTAAATAGCATTTCGTCAATACATACATAGATACATACACAAGTCAATCTACAATAACTAAATACAAGGCCATGTCAAATATCACATCGGAGTTCACATTTCTCCCGAGAAGGATCCATGGAGGAAAGAGGATGATGAGGAGGAATCCTCGAGAATCCTGGAGAATGTAAATAAAAGTAGTGTATTATTTACTTGGTTTCATCCCGCAGTCTAGATCACACCGCAAACTTTTTGTCTCGTCTCTCCCCTTTCGTCTATGCAATGCTACGTATGAAAAGTTTAGTTTAGTTTGTCTGCCATTGGCTTTGGCTTCAACTTCAGCTTTAGCTGGGTAAGTACGTAGCACATACATAGTAGTTTAGTTTATGTAGTTTTGCTCATTTCATGTCGTTTCCCTGGGTTCGGCTCGGTTTTGGTTTAACCATGACACCGTTTTATATTACAGTTAACTACAACTACAACTTGAGGCTCAGTTCCAGCTCCAGCTCCAGATTCATTTTCAACTTTAACTTTCCTGGGGCTGAAATCAAACCACATGCATACATACACATAGAGACAAGGGAAAAGTTGTCACCGATATATGTATTGTACCCAGGGTAGTTTTTTCTTGTGTACATCTTCTCCGAACATTTCCATTAGTCCATTTGTAAATGCACGTATGCAGATAAAATACATGTATACATACATTCATACAGTAATAGTTCGGAGTAGTTAGCTGGGCCCATTACTCCAGTAGTGAGGATGATAATTGTGAATAAATGATACAATTCAAATTCACAGGGACTAAGCATCAGGATGTAAATGGTAAATGGTAAATGGCTGTAGCGGAGAAATGAAGGCTGATGCGGTAATTGTATTTAATGTGTATATGTAAATTCTTTTCGTGATAGATCATCAAAGAGAGGGAATATTATATTTGTATTCGTTCATTCACGGTCGAATTCCCTCTCCGTGGCTCTGTACATACATACATAGATTTGTGTGTGTATGTATGTTGGATAAATCACCGTAGAGTCAAGTAGAGCAAAGCCAAATGAAACGAAATGAAATGAGATGATCATGGTGGTGATGACGATGGCGATGGGAATGGCGATGTTTCCGTTTTGAAATTGCACAAAATTTAGTTTCCCTCCCTTCCCATTCCGCTCTCTCCCGTCTCCCGCAGTATTACAATATTTCCTAGCTGCATGTATATATACGTTGTAGTTGTACGTTGTTCTTTATCCGTTTCATGTTCTCCGTCCAAATCTATGCATGTATGTATGTATGGACAAAATAGAGTGGAGCTGGTGGTGCAAAATAGTTAGTTGTAGTTTGCACTAATGTCTAATGTGCCTCCACGTATACATACATACAATTCATTTGGAGGACAAAAAGTAGAAAAGCCCATTCGCCGGTTTTGGTTTGGTTTGGTTCTAATGCTCCCTCGATTTTTTCGGTTTGGGTTTGGCTTGATTCGGTTCGCTCCCGATTCATTTTCCCTCCTGCTCTCCGGCTCTTGTACTTTTCCATGAGCAGGAGACGTTCGTGCCCACAGAGGGAGAGAGAAACTCTATTTCCCGGCTTCTTTTTCTCTTGCTCTTGCACTTGTACATTGTACAGTTACTTTGTCTCTTCGACCTTTACTACTTTACTTTACTTTTACTTTAGGTTTGCAGAGTGGAGACTCGAGCTTTTACTTGAGCATTCAGCATCCCTTTATCTATTTCTTTCTTTGGTCTATTCACAATGTGAAATGAAAATGAAACCACAGTGAGTAGGACGGTTCCCATACACAGTCACATACATACATACTTGTGAAGCCACATGTAAAAAACGATATCTTTCATTTCCTCTGTGTGTGTGTGTGTGCACACTTTTTCTCCTCATTTTTCTCCAACTGTAGGGCTCATTGATCTAGTCACTCCCATGTCAAAGGAAGAAAAGGGGAAAAGAGAGTCCAGTTCTTTCTCTTTCTTTCTTTCTTTCTTCCTTTCTTTCTCTTTCAGTCACTCTATGGCCCTTTTGTCTGTCCGCTCGCTTCTTTTCTTTCTCTCATTCACTCCGTATTGTACGCTGTATATAGTAAGGTCAGTCGCAACTATGTATGTACATATCAGAATCAGTACCAGCTACCGATTATCCTTTTTTGTATGTACATGTACATTGTACATGTATACATACATCTACTTATTCGCCATATCCATTTGTACACTGTACAGTGTATGACGTTCTATCCTATCCTTTTGCTACCAGCATGATAAAAAGCTGATATTTTTTCCGTCTCCAGTCTCCAGAACAAACAGATAAAGGGGGAAGGCATGAACGTGGAGAATAGAAAAGAAGTGGGGAAAATAATGAAAGGGGAATTTGAATCAGTCAGTAAATCAAGGGTGACGGTTGACGAAGAGGAAGAAGACCAAGACGAGGAAAAAACTGCAAGGAATGAATGATCATCCTCAGTACATACATACATACAGCAAGAGGCTATTCATATTATAAAATATTATGTGGTGATCTTCCCCCTGCTCCATCTTTCAACATGGAAACATGGAAAAATGGAAACTGGAATAAAAAGGGATTACGCATGTTTCTCCTTTGTGTTTTTGTCTCGTGTATTAATACATGTCCTAGTTTTGTCTGTAGAATAATGTATGTATACATATTTTGGTGTTTCGTGTTGACGCGATCTCTTTTCTTACGTCTATCTGTATGGATCTTTATATCTTAATTTTCATTTTGCTGGCTGACCGGAGCCTTTGTTTTAATAGTCTGTCGGCCGAAAACATAAAATACTAATAATTTAACCCGTGGGTGGTGGCCACAGTCCACAATAAATTTCAACTTGAAAAAGCTCCATCACTTCATTGTAGACAAGATGGCCGAGTAACAAACGACGACAGCAGCAGCTTATACACACTCTCATTTCATGATGAATTGCGTCGACCATATACCATATACCGTACACACAAATGTACAACGTGGCTCCAGATAAATGTTCATTATTAATCTATTAACCATTAGTAGCTAGGATGCAATAATGTTGCATACATACATAGGTACAGTGCACATTGTAATAATAAACACACGTATAATGCATAATGCATTAATCTGTGCTTTGTCCGGCATATGTATTTCGGGCAAAAAATGTAAGTACAGATGGAGTTAGCGTTTTTTAATGTTTTTAAAAAATAGCATCTGCATCCGCATTCACGTAATACAATAGTTACAATGCCCTATTATTAAAATGTACTGGATGCAAAATATTAATCGGGGTTCATTACAAGGACAATGAAAAAAACCGTCTACTTTCACCATTATTATTGGCAACGGTAATTGCTAACGTGAAAAATTTAGATCCAGTTCCGCATCCAAATCCAGGAGCTTATTCAAGTGCAATATGTATATTGTATACATGCAGAACAATGGTCGAGTTTTGGATTTAGAGTATGAAAAAATAATCAGACGTATAGCGAGTGGTGAATTGATTGCCCTTGTCCATGGAAAATAATTGGACATTGAATTGAAGTTGAAAACGAAATTGAAAATTGCATTTGTTGCTGTTCTTGCACAAAGCAAGTAGAGAGGGGAGAGGAGAGAACAAAAGAAACAGGTAGATGGTAGATGTTACACACACCGAAAACAATATAACTGTGTGTACCTACTAGTTTACAACCCCACTTTGCAGTCTTATATCAAATCAACAAAAATAAAATATTTGAAATACCTGTGGAATTCAACAACTGTCAAAAGCATGTTGAACATAACATAATATAATGTGTGTATACACATAACACATATATACATAGGCGAGTTTATCGTATGTATTTATGTTGCCGTGTTGAGAGACTGTTGAATTGCGTCGAGGGTCGAATGGAGTATAATAAAACCTTTATGTATTTTTCAGAGCAAATTGTGTGTGTGTGTTTGTGTGTGACATGATGATTCAACAAATATTTCGTACACTGTATTTAGATAGATGTACATAAATATGTACACTCAAATTTATACACGTTCTGTCTATCTACAAATGTGTAATAATATATATGTGTGTGTATACAGTTGATCGTTTACATCTATCTGTGGATATTTGCACACATAATTTAATATGGGCACAGCTCACTTAGCTCGTTATTTGTTGCAGGCGAAATTTGTTGCCCCTTTCTTTCCGAGAATTTAAATTTCCTCGTGTACTCTATTCCACAGTATTCACGTGTACATGGGTACTTGGTATGGAATTCTATGTATGTATGTATGTATCGTATTTTGTAAATTTCTCCAGTTTTTCTGCTGCATGTACATTGTACATATACACAATGCAATGTACAGTGAACACAACTCCGTTATTTTATTCAGTTTTTTGGGGCTTATTCTGGACAAAGAGAAGGAAAGCAGCAGGCTGCAGTAATTTTACGACGGCATTAGGAAACCGTCCAAAGTTGAAGTTGCTGCTGCTGGTCTGTGACTGTGATCGCATGTACGCTCTGTATTTTCCCTACATAAATACACGAGTGTATGACATAATCATATACAAGGCTGTTTGCTCTCTCTTTTTATCTTTTGCTCTTTGCACGAAGGGGAAAGGCAAAATTAACGTTGTTAAAATTTAACTAAAGCTAAAGCCAAAAGTAGAAAGCCTAGTTGATTTCTCGTTCTTCTTTCCCAGACAATAAGCTGACCGTGGAAATGTTGCAAGAGTACTTACAAATATACTCATATATCTTTGTATTGTCCATTGTCCCCTTTTCCTTTTTACATTGTACTGCTGCGGCTAACTGATCCGCCAGCGGAAGAAGAATCGGAAGAGAAAGCTCAAACTTTTGTGCTCATGTATTCATGTAGATAGATACATATTGTGTGTTCGTGTCCGACATTCTAGTTGTTTCCCTCACGATCCCTTTCTGCGCTCTCTGCCTATGTTGCATTCAGAAACAATACATAATGGTGGGAAAGCAGAGGTTTTTCCAATTTAGTATCACAATAATATGAACAATGGATACTACAAAAGGAAATGTACTGATATGAATAAAAAATAAGGTTGTCCTTTTCTCTGGATTGCCAACTGTTTTTTGATCAGATTGATTTCCGGTGAAAAACTGACCGGATAGTACAATAGAAATCAAAGTTTCAGCAATTTTGCAAATTACTATTTACAATTTAGCAGGAAGCATTTTAAAATTTAAAAATTCCAATTTGAACAAATCTTTGTGTCTTTTCTCGCAACAATCCTTTGAAATAAGAGGATTATTTAAATGAAAAGAATTTACAGCATAATACAGTACAGCACAGGGAATAAAAACAGAGAGCTAAAACATATGTACATTTAAACGGTAAAAATTGTAACAGAAACGAAAATGCCGGGGACAACTACCTTGCCCTGCCCATTTAATCATTTGGTTCTCCTCCCGTACAATTAAAAATCCTCAGTGCTCGTTCGTTGTAGTTGCTTGAAACGTACTCTTCATCCAACTATCTTCAAGTTGCGTTCCCGTTTCTGTATGTACGCTCGAAATCAAACACGGAGGGGTAAGGCAAAAGGTCTCCTCTTGTTTCAAGCTTTGAGCTCGAGTTGCTTCAAAAGATACTTTTTGATCAATAATGTCTGCATACATACTTATCCAACTACCCGCATTCAACATTACTGTATACAGAATTTATGGCACCAGGCATTTTCTTGTATGTACATACAAATATTTCCACAATACTTCCTAGTGAATATCATCTACTGTTAATTTGAGAGCGAGCAAGAAGGACGCGTAAGGAAAACACTTGTACGTCATTGATGGCAAATGAGCGACGCGTGTTTTCATCCATACCATGGTGTATCATATCATACCGTTTCCACACTACTTTTATGTACTACTACTCCTACTGCTGCTCCTGCTCCTTTTACTACGACATTTACTCCTTCGCCGTTTCCTCTCCCTTTTTGTGCCCATAGATAAGCAAATCAACCTAATTACCCATTATTAACCTTTGAATTACGGACTAGACAAATGTACAGGCAGAGAAGTCAAAGTCGTCTCGTCGTCGTCGTCGTCACAGTCGTCAAATGTAGCGTAAGAGAAATAGATAAAAATCCCCCCACACATACCTACATTTCTACATACTTCATACGTTATACGCAATAATATTTCTACACACACTCAGAATATCTACGAACACACAGTAAGAGTCACACTCAAACCGATGAACAATGCACACTTGTACAGGGTACATACAGTGTATGGCTTACAACGTACAACCTGGTAAATTTCTGAGTGAATACACGACATGTATCTACGCATATCATGACTTTTCCATGACAACTTTTAGAAAAATATCCTGCGTACATTACTCATCGCGTGGAGCCCTCATAAAGTGGAGGCACAAACATATTCGGTGGCGTTGGAATTGACATTTGAGCTCATATTTAGATTGAGCATACTTACTTATTGTGCGTATTGCGCAAGTTATTCTGTGCTTATTCTGTGCATATACAGTTACGTACATGATATGCATAAGTATATCGACAAAGTGCCGTTATGTCATGCGTAGCCTGTATAAATACAAATAGGAATACAAATCTAATAGATAAGTATTATACATAATACAGAGTATGAGCGCAGTGTACACAATATAATGCTCACTAATAATCTCTTCACTTTTTGTCTGTTCCTTTCTTGTCTTCGCATGATGACTTTTTCGAGGAGTCTTTTGCTCCTCTACTTTTTTCTAATTCCCTTATCTATTCGACTTTCGACTTTCGTCTACAGCAGAGTAGAGTCAAGGCGAATAAAAAGATTCAGTCTAGTGCTTGTATTTCAGATTACTCTAGCAGAAGATTTTCGAGTTTCCACAGTTTCTGCTCGATACTTGAAAAAACGAAGACGGAGAAGCAGATAGAGGGAAAGAGAGAGAGAGAGAATATGAGAGAGAGAGGATGGAGTTGAGTTGAGTCGGCTAAAGCTCAAGTCAAGAGACGGAATAATGGAAGAACAAAAAGTAAGAGCAGATACAGCTACGCTACGCTATGCATATACAGTATACAGCTACATACAACAGGATCCCGAGACTCACAGATCGATATTCAATTCGAAGGAATTGGAGTAGAAATAGACGACTTGGAAATGGAAGTGGAAACAAAGCGCGTAGTCAAAAAATCGAGAAAAAAGAGAATTACATATACAGATAGAACGAAGAAGAGGGAGAAGAAGAGTCAATGAGAAGTACAAGTTGGACAGGAATTGAATGAGATGAGAGGAGATGAAATGAAATGAAATAAAATTAAGTGAATGTCTAGTGAAACTCTCAAATATAATGTGAGTATACATTATACATACACATACTTATAAAAAATACGTAGAGATTCAACTTGAACTCTAAACTATGCACATCATTACTGTGTTATTGCCATTATAGTTATCATTATCATTATGATTATTAGTATTTGTCCCATGTATCCGTATGATTCATCCATCCATTTGTATGTACAAAAAAGACATTTATGTGTATGTATATTGTCATTAGGGCCGAATAGCAAATGCGCGGATTGAAAAGACGAGAGACGGTCCTCATCATCGTCATCATCACAATCATCATCAACATCGACATCAAGAATCCAGATCTAGATCTATCTAGATTCTCCATCAAGTCAAGACACAAACACACGTTCCTTGTCTCCATTCTTTGCTCGCATCAAGCTCAAAACAAAAACAAGGAGGAACCATGATAAATAATGATATTTGATTCAAGCTCCTATACATTTGTATGTATTTAGGAGACATCAGGAAAAGTACACATACCATTACACATACAATGAAAAAAACTCTGGTTATCTTTCCCATCCATACCATCGCAATTCAAAATTCAAGAATTATTGCTGTTTGCTCTTGCCTTTAAAATGGGGAAAAGCGAGCAGGGTAAATGATCATCTTGCGTGAGGTTCCACTTCCGTTGTCTCTCTCTCTCTCGCTCTCTCTCTTTTGCTCTTCCTGTTGGTTGTTGATTTTGTGCTTTTTACTACATTTTCCCCAATGTATTGCATTGTATTGTATTTGTTTCAGTGCTTTTCCAAATAGGCGAAATATCAATCTCTTAATTCAAATGACTTTGCATTATATGTTTACGCATACCCATGTACAATGTACATACATTCGATGGATAAATGAATGGCCAGGATTGACGTTGCCTTGGATTATTTGTATGACTGCATTAAGAAGGCCCATTAAACTAGGATTAGGATTATGTGTGGCCATTAGGTTAATTAATGTATGGTAATTCAATGGCGTTTCTTCGAGTCATTATCATTATTCTGCAATTTGGATCTATTTATTCACCATCAACTTGCAAGCCTAAGCTATGTACATTTGTATGTATCTATGTATATAGATACATGGAATGGCAGCGCCCAATGTAACACATGTATATTTGCCCTGTCAATAGTGGAGAGTAATATGATAATAATTATGATGATCATGATAATGATAAAAACAACAACAATAACTATTCGGATTACTCATCAGCTATCGACATGGATTTGTGGCTGTACATTTTACGTATACATACTTTAAGCGCATCAAAAGTTGGATCAAAATGCGTATTTGCATGATTGGAATGTGCGTTTTGAATATTTATCTGAGATATTTATTATGTAATGTATGTCCAAAGTACTGCCACTGCCATTTTATTCACTGTGGCTGTGACTTGGACTTGTACTTGTATACTTGGACTGATGCAACTGCCGGCTGTCTTGTCTTCATCTTCATCTCTCCTTATTTGACATGGACATCAACTTTGAATTGGTTTTACCGTCAGACCGTCATGTTCTCTACGTGGTCAGCCAAAGCGAGGCAAAAGCCAGAGAGAGAGGAAGAGAGGAAGAGAGAGAAACAGAAGAAAGGAAACAGACCGGGAGTTTCTTTATGATGAGCCGACGATTGGATCATCTATTCATTAAGACGGGTCATTATGTGGAGTCTACACAAGATATTGATGTTCGTCAGCATGCGGTCGTCCAACTGAGAGCAGCGATACATAACTTACGCTTAATTCTGAACAATTTCCAACTAACGATCCTTTCTCTTGATGCTATACGCTCATTTCATCAAGAATCAAGGCTCAAAACTCAAGACACGGGACAAAAAAATCTTTGTTTTAGCAACATGAACGATCAACTTGAAACGTGGATATAAAATCAGGTAGATAGAAAAACAAAGCAAAACAAAACGAAACGGGAATGATGATGATGATGATGAACATGGCAGCATGAGGCTCCTTCTTATCCACAATCAAATAAAATGTATGGACCAACAAATTCCCTACATTGTTTACAATGAATGTACAATGTACAATATAGACATGTGGCCATGTATTGCATATACATACATACATGGACAAACGTACTACTTAATATTACATAATGTGTAATATTATCACGACCATTATCTGCGAGAATATGAGACACGAAATAGTACTCAAGCAGAACAATAATAGATCCAGTATGAATTTTTTCTCCGACAGATTAAAGCAGTCCACATACATATACAAAAGCCTAGTACGTATTATACATGAATGGAATTTCCAGTCAAATTTTTTTATTCGCTCGTAAATTTATAACTATAGTGAACTACTAGATTTTATGTGCAATGACTGTGCATATACACGCATTTATGTATAAAGAAAGAAGCACAGTCAATTTCAATTTTGAAATCAAAATGTACGGAGGGAGTACATACATACATACAATAAAATGATAATTATAATTTTGCATCTTTCTCTCTTAGTAGATAGATATTCCTCATCAGAGAGAAATTACTCCCAGTTTGAAGATTTGATGAAATCATAAAACAAAAACAAGAGGAGGGGAGTCGAGATCATCATTATTATTATTATCATGATCCATTCTTTCCCGTTGTTATTACAATTAGAGAAAGTATCATTGTTTTTATGGACTTTTCGTGCCACAAAAACAACCAGATGAAACTATTTAGAATATATAATAATATGTAATAATAATAATCATCATCATCATAATCAGGGATGAACAGCAAATTATAATGTAACGCAGAAAGGGATGGCACGACTGAGACTGGACTCGACTTTGACTCAAGTCCAGTCAGACTCCCAAAAGCTTTGTGCTCATCCATACTAAGTGGAAACAGCACATCACGTCAAATATATATATACTGATATTGTATCAAATGTCATGTTTACAAAGGGACAAATAAATGTATATACTCTAGCATAATAGTGTACATACAAAGGTTTCATTTTGCAAATTTGAACAAATTATTTTATTATGCTACACACACAGTTTAACTCTCAAAGTAAGATATTGACTAGCGAAAATGTTTGCAATTGTGTAGATATAATATTTTGTCAGTTTTATAAAGTTATTGCACTCACGATTAGAGAACCATAATTGGTTTTCCCATTTCGTCGTCAACATTTTGTCAATTTTCTTCAAGCCTGTTAAACATGTAAAAATTGGAGCGACTTTGCCAGGCGACAGAACGAACAAGAAATGCTGATAACATAAAACTGCCGAAAAGGAATTGTCGGAATTTACAAACTAGAACTAGTTCAACTCTCTCTGAAATCAGCCCAACACACAGTCTACAGGTATGTGCGATCCTAATCAAGGATAGATAAATTAGGAAATGAATGGCCCTGCTGGTCACCCTATACGATAAAACAGTCGTATGCTCATGTTTAATGTATGTTTAATGTACGGTGTATATGATAGTTACAAAATGTATGTATGTACACGGCGGGCTCAAATATAAATTCACTGGTGAATTTCGTGTGAATTTAATACGAATATATAAATTGTACATTGTACATAAAAGCATTCTGCTATCTTATCCAGCCGTGTACAGTACATATTACATACGCTCTTAATCATATTTAAAGATTGGCAAAAGCTTTGACCCTACCTTCACGCGCATATTATGACCTTTTAAATAGTTCTCACAACGATAAAATACATAAAATATATGCTGTACATTCAATTTTACATACATTTAGGCATGCATCATCATCATCATCGCCATAATCATGATACGCAGTGAAAAATAACAATTATTATTATTTTTCAACTCTACCTACATATACAGTGTATTATATATATATATGGATGGAAAGAAGACGGGAACGAAGACGAATAGGAAAAAGGAGCTCTGGAATTGTGAGCAATGCTTCGCATAAAACTTGTTTCTCCTTCCTTTGCTTGGTTTTATTCTACAGAAAAAAACTGTATGACTCAAACGCCTTTCTGATTCTGATTTTGAACATGGAGCTTGACTCGTCTCGACTCGACTTGGCTTGACTTGACTTAGCTTCACTTGGGAGTTTGATAATGAGATGAATAGCCATATTAATCAAGTTACTAGTTCTCATTATCGAGAAAATCATTTTTTCTGTTTTTTTGTTTTGACTCGACTCGTCTTCGTCTTGTGCTTCATCTGCTGCTGTTTCTTCTTCTTTTCTTCTTCTTCAACCACAGGCACAACTTTAACTGTATGACAGTAACAATAAAAGGAATAAGAGCAAGAAGAAGAAGAAAAAGAAAAAGAATACAACAACTAGTAGTACTTGGTTCCCCCTCGTTCGACATTGGAAAAACATGGAGATAGTAATAAGAGATACAGTTACAGCCGTGTAAAAGATAGGCATCTCGAAATCTCAACTGAATCTTGAGTAGCATCGCCAGCAAGAGAGCGAGAGAGAGATAGATAGAGAAAGGAAACAACGCACATAAATTAGTTGATTGACTACAAAGATCCTGTCAAAATTTATGACTCACACACACATTCTCACACTATTATAAAATACTATTACTATTCATCTTAGTTTTCTCTTTGATTCCCCATTTAAATTGCACCAAAGCCTGTATGCATATATGTATATGCACATTGTACAATGCATAATATACATGAAACATAGGGAGACTACTTGATTGTTTTAGTTTTTGTTTATTGAGAGGCTGAAAAGTCCAATCAGAAATTAAGGAGACCGAGGCAGCTCTTAAAGGCAAAGCCTAAACAGCGATTGCCTATACATATGTATACGAATTCCAGGTCCAATTCCGAGTCCAAAAAGCAACTCAACATTTCCACAACTGCGTGTGTGTCAATTAATATTATTTTTCTCTAGTTAAAACCAGTCTCTAACTATGTATTCCATTCCAAGGATGGAATAATAATATGAGCCAGCCTCCCTATTTGGGAGTCCGAGCCAAACCACTCGTTTATATATTATATATTTTAGAGTTGTCAAGTTGATACAGAAAATGCTCAAGTTGTAAAAATTAATTGTGATGGTAGAAGCCCCGTCTTTCTTATACACTAAACTGAACAACACTGAACTGTACAAAAGTCGAGATCAACTTGTACTCTTTGAAATGTAAGCATTCTATGATATTAACTTGACCTAAAATGGCACTTTACATACATATGAGTTCTTGGCTTGTTTTTTTACAGCCGAATTTGCTTGTTCTGACTGTTGTGTCGACTGCTACAGTGTACAGTGTACACTGTGAATGTTTATCTACGTACAGTTTTGTACAATATAAAAAAATGGAGCCTTCCTGGTTCGCTGCCTCTCCCTGCTCTTCCTGCAGACACCGGAATCCAGATATCATACAGTTTGAACAGGGACTTGAACGTGAACGTGAACCGTGAGTGTCGGATGTACAATACATATTTATGTGGGCCTATTGTATGTACAATGTACATTGTACAGTACTCACAAGACGTTTTCATGTACAAAATGTACAATTTTTGCTCATGTAGTATGTACAAAGAAAAAAATGAAGAGACTGGAAAAGAGCGAAGAGTTTTCTGTGATATGTTGTACTACTACTACTAGTTCTACATCATACCATACTATGTATATAGCAAACAAAATGGTTCACTGTATGGAGAATCAAATCGATAGAGTTCCATTTATCCACGCTAACATTGCAAAAGAAAGAGAGAGTGAGAGAGAGAGAAAGAAAGATAGAAACAGAGCGAGAGCGATCGGGAGAGTGAGAGTGAGCCACACAGTAGAGATACAGTGCAATATATCATCAAATCAGGCACAGATGGCCTTATTTGTAATCAGTACTCAAGACCAGTTTGGAAAATAGTATTAAAAAAGAGCAAACACGGTCCATTCTCGGATGAACACCGTGCCAGTGTATGGGAAGAGACAGTGAAAAACTATCCACAACAGCTCGTAAATCACAATGTGAAAGAAAATCTTATGAACAAGACATCGATCACTAACAATCGATCAACTGACACACAACCCAAGCAGCCAGCCAAACAGCCAGTCAACCAACGGGCAAACCTAGCAGCCAGCATCGTATGGTATGGTAGGTATACACGTATATACAGCATGTATCATGTGCGGAGAAGGCGAAACACCAAAAAACTCCAGTGCATCGCATCGCATCTCTCATCCCATCCCACGAAACATCTTTCCTTTTTTCCATTAAGCATCAGTAAAATATTCAATCGTTCATCTACCTTCCTTTTCCCCTTCAACTTTCTCCGCTTTTCCTGCCCTCCTTATTCTGTACGTACATTCTTTCTCTTTTCCTTTTCCCTTTTTCTGTCTCCCATGACCGCATAAAAATTTGCCCGTTGCTTTGCTTTTGCTTTTGCCTTCCCTTTCCCTGCATTGGTTTCAGAATCCGTTAGTCATCGTCTTGTGCCTTTCCTTCCCCTCGATATGAGGTGTAGCACTGGAGAAGACTTTCCATTTATTTCAAATCCCTTCAAACATTCACAATGCATTAGCCGCGGTCGTTTCTCATACATATACGTAGATGCACACTGTACTTTCTCCATCTCGGAAAAATAGTATATGTGTATGTATCTATGTATGTATTGGTTGTAGAACAAGGAAGGAATGAATTCTTTTGTATGTGAACTTTCACCGTACAGTATAGTAGAGAAAGTAGGCTTTACCTTGCACTTTATCCATAGATATGTATGTACGTCGGCATTTTTGTATGTATGTATGTACTATACATCTGGCCCTGACATTAATGTTTCCAGCCTCTTTCATTAATTTTTAAGTTGGCCCTTTCAATCCAGTCTCGAGACTTTCCCTTCTCACTCAACCATTTAAATGGATGCATAAAAGTACAAAGTGTACATTGAGCTCAATTTCTCAGTAGTCAAAGGTTGTCTAGCCGGTGTCTGGCTGTCCGTCCGTCTGTTCCACTCTCCAGTCGTCAAGTCTAGTCCAGCCCAATCCAATTCAGTCCAATCCAGTCAGAGTCACAGGCAGACACGTCCAAGACTTTGAGCATATTCTTAGTTCGTCCAGGCTGGAAAAACTGACCGTATACGTATATATATACATATACATGTATGTAGAACAAAGAGAAAGCTTTCATTCACCTTTTCTTTGTGCAGCCTTTGGACACATTTCTAAATACTCTGCATAATGTAAATACTGCACATAAAATAAATTTATAAACCCTGTCTATTTAGGTTACTCCTTTGCTTTCCACGTCACACATACATACATACGTGTATCAACTTATGTACATTATGCGGCGGATGGGGAGAAGAGAAATGCAGGATAGGTAGAAAAATTTAATTCCCGCGCTTATTTCTAATTCATGGACTTGGACAATGTTTAGCGGACTTGCACCTGCAATTTATCTAGCGTGTCTCACATACATTATCCATAATAAATCATTCAATTCCTTGCTGTTTTTTCACCGTCTTTAGTGTTATTTTTCAACTTCCAATTTCAATCAGCGATCGATCCATCAGCTTACTCAGCCGTTTGATTTGATTTGATCCAGATCCAGTTTTTGCTCTAATTTTCTGATTTTCATTTCTATTCCTAGCTGCAAGGAAAGTCAAAGGAAAGATTTTTTCTTCTTGGACCCCACGTGAAAATGAATGAAGGACTACTTGAATGAGTGTGAATCGATAAAATGTCAATGCCGTGGCTTGATTTTTGGATGAGTTTAGCTTGATTTGATTTGGCTTGCTTTTGGATGGAGCTCTCTCTCCATTTCTATTTGAATTTCAGCTGTTTCATCTAGATTTAGATGGTGGATGGTGCTGGCTGCATGGGTTTGGGAGGGAGAGAACGAAAGAGAAAGGGAGCGAGAAAGATGTTGCCGGTTGCTTCCTTCTCCATGTGATCCCATTCTACTCTCCAGTCTTTTCGGAGCTGGAGAAGAATTCATTCACCACACTACACTACACCAGAGCAAGCCAAACCAAACCATGCTATGAAGGGAAAGGAACAGAACTGCTGGCTGGATCAAAAGTAGTAGTAGCATTAGTAGTAGTAGAAAGATACGACGAACAGGAGAAAGCATGTGGCTACATAATGGAAATGGGAGGCAGAGTAACTAAATGGGAAATAGAAGTGCAGTAAAAGTATGTATACGATGTATGTACATATGCATCAGGATTCGTTATTCGCTGGCATTACGAGCAGCAGAGTGTGAGTTAGCGATGGATGCGATGGAAAGTGTGTATGTATATATAAGTGAAAAAGTGTGTGTTTGTGTGTAAGCCACTGATGAGGCTGGCAGAGAATGAAATGAGGATCGATAAAGACGAGGCTGCACTCACTTGATTCATCCGCCAGTTGGTTCATTCCAACCACCACATAATCACATTTTACACGTAGCGAACGGACACACCTACACCTTCTTTTTCTTTTCTTTTCTATTTTCTACTTTCACTTTTACTTTTCTTTTGCTTTCTCCCTCACTCCCCTTCATTTTTTCTTTCTTTCTTTCCTTCCTTCTTTCCTTCTCTTTGTTTCCACAACTACTTTCCCCTCATCCTCATTTTACGGACGCTTCCCAACTTTCTCCCGCTTTCTTTCACACAATCTGTATTGCACTGTATGTATGTACTACTGATACATATGTATAATGTACTCTAGATACGCACCGTCCTATAGATACAGATATTTCAGTCCTCGGTGAATCAACTGCTCTATCCCTGTCTGACCAAAGAGCTCAGCCAAGAATGAGGACGGATAGGGAAAATTAAATGAAAACTTCAACGACTTACATACAGATACAGATACAAAATTTTCCGGGCACTCTTCCACTGAAAATAGGAGAAAAATAGCTTTCCTTTTGAAAACAATGTATGTATAATGCATACGTATGTATTCCCGTTTTATCTTCATACTCAGCCTCATTCTGATTTGCATCAACGACCTACATATACATACATACATTTACCGCAGTTTTATTTATTTCTCGGGAACAAATCCCAGCATTTACATTTTTCCATCCAGGTTTTTATGCTCCATTTTGTCTTTGTTTCCCCGCAATTCAAAAGCAAAGCCATTTGCCATTATTCTCAGATGAAAAGAACCTATACATAGGCAGAATCAGCTACCTAAAACCAAAACTAGAATTCGGATTTGTATTTGTATTCCGGTTTGGATTCGGATTCGGATTCAGATTCAGCTTTGAACTTGTTCCCCACATTTAATCGACTAAAAGCTGTATTTTTACCAGCGCCAATGTACAATGCACATACACTGAGCTTTAGAGTACCAAAAACTGGGAAGAAGACTGTGAACCCTATACTGTCTGCCGTACACTTACTTACTGTATCCGTTGGAGACGCTGTGACAAAAAAGTGATTACGTATAGTAAGTTGCTGTTGTTGCAGGTTTCACGGTGATATTGCACAATATATAATTGTACATTGTAGGTTGTAGGTATAGGTATCTATACACACCCAGATTTACTTCACTTTCCTTTCTTCCACCCTGGAGAAGATGGGAAAGGAAATGGAAGGAGGCTAAAATAATTTCCAGACCTCCAGTGATAAGAGATTTCTATTTCGTCTTAACAACTTGAAATCCGTCAGAGTGATTCCATTCTATTACATTCCAGAAAGAGGGAGAGAAAGGAAAGAATAAGAATACGACAAGACAAAGACTTTTCCCGGAGCGCACTGCATTCTTCAGGATAGAACACGAGGAAAAGAAGAATAAGAGAGGAGCAGACAAAGAACTGCAGTCATTTTTTCTCCCGTTCTCTTTCTCCGTCCTCCTCCGCCTCCGCTTCGTATCCTCTTTCTGTAGGCACATCAGTTTGGCTAGTTGATGTGCGCATGAAGAGCCATAAGAGGAGAGACAAGGCGAGAATGGAATAGGGAAGAGTGGGCTCACTACTACTACTACTACGAGAAATTGTTGTAGTAAATGCATCTCTTTCTCTTTCCCTCCTTCTTGGTCTCTTCATTAAGTTGAAAACACACGACTGAGCCAAAAACACAAAGTAAAAGAAGGGAAGGAGCACAGGGAACACGGTTGGCAGCAGCCGGTATAATACAAAGTACAATACAACACAATGCCTCCCATTCCATACTGTACTGTACTGTACTCTGTATACTGTATTGTACAATAGAACGGTCTTCAACACTAATACAGAGCACTAAAAATGAGAGAAATACACACAAATTACAAACCAGACTCTCGTTCTCACCCACTTTTCTCTCTTTCTCTCTCTCTCCCTACTTTTCCCTCTTAAGACTTTGAACCTTCACCAAGTCCAAGTCCAAATGCAAGGAAACGGAATGGAATGGAATGATACAGCAGAGTACAGTAGAAATGGAGCACCACACAATATACGCATTGTATGTACTAATATAGCCTAAAGTACACATGATATGTATGTACATTGCCAGAGTTCTTGCAAAGAAAGAAATTTTGGGGAAAAGAAGAAAAAAGAAACTAAAAGATTGTTCATCACACAGGGGAAATTTATAATCGGTAGGGGAAAAATATAATAAATAACAGCAACAGACTCTGTTCCTTCGTAATAAAAAAGGATATTCTCATGCATACAAATTATCACTATTTTTTCTCAGGAATGGCACATGGAAAAGAAAAAGAAGAATAAGAAGAGCGAGCGGCGCAAGATGTGGAAAAATAATGCTAATACTCTATATATCATATTATACAATATTATACATTATATTATATTATGATACTGTGTGATACAATGTGATATGATATGATATGATATGATAGGGTAAGGATGAAGACGAAAATGAAAATGAAACAATGAAAGGACACTCTCGTCGTCAGTTTCGTCTTTTCTTCCTCTACTTTCATCTTGGTCTTGGTCCCGGTCGTAATGCGAATGTGACTGTCCAAATGGAGAGAAAATGCGTCATTTCTACCGTAATTTATGACACATATACTTTTCTCATTCTCATTTCATTCCGTGTCCTTGCGTTTCCCGTGCTCCCTTTTTTTCTCTCCTTTCCTTTCCAATTCATTCCTCTGGCTTCGTTTCATTGCCCGGAGATTTTGAAGGCAGAATTTCATTAAGGCTGACATACGATAGATATGCATGTCCCATATACATAAAATGTACATATGTACCTTGTACACATGCTCAGAGCATGGCTGAACACGGCGTGATAGTTAGATTTCTGGGAGAAACACACATTCTGCTATCCTCAAGGTGGCTGGAAGTCTGGAGGTTGTTATTCAAATAAATTTCAAGGTTTTTTCAAGAAGGAAAACAAAAGAGAGCGGCAAAATGTTGATTTTTTCTAAATTTTCTTTCGTTTTTTGTCACCTTTTCGTTTTTCTGTTGCTGAGCTCTTATGGTGTTACTAACTGTACACTGTACATACATACACAATTGCATCGCATTGCACTAAACTCCAGTATCTACTTCACATTATACGATATTATAATATATTATATTGCACTGCATTTCATTGAATTGAATTGATATGCAGAGCGGGAGGGGGAACCCGCGGCGGACGAACGTCGTATTTTACATTCTGTCAACCAGGACGTGGTGAGGACGAGGACGAGAATATGGAGAATTACCTCGGCATTTACGAGATCGGCTCGACGTGAAGCTTGGAGTTGAGTTGGATTCACACTCAAAAGACTGTAAATCTCATGCTTACTTCTTTCATTTCATTTCTTATCATATATGTAAGGACTCACATACACAAACACACACACTGCATCAGCGTCAGCGTCATCATTGTCAGTACGACTTGAAGATCCGTTTGCAGTCTAAGCTCGCATCGCAGTCACAATCAGACTCTTCACGGTGACACGCTGCAGCCGTGTCAGGATATGACGAAACCCTAGATTTTGCATCCAATTCAATCTAATCCGCTTTGAATATGAAGAAAAGGTATCTTCTCACTCACCAGCATGTCACCCACTCATTCTCATATGTATATACTTATACCCGTGTGGTTGTTCTTTGAATATGAGAATTTATACAAGCAATAACATTTTTAATTTTCAATTCTTAAAAAAGATTTTTCTTTAAAAATGTTGGAAGAACTTTTACAAGACGTATGACGATGAAACTTGAAAAACGGTATTGAAGAATGTACACAAGAAATACCTACTGACGTGATTGATGATGTGCACGATCCATCTCCAATATCTGTACTCTTTTTCACCATTTCATGTTATATCTACACATATTGCACATTGTACTTAACTGTACAGGTACCGTACAGTTAAGAGACGAGTGTGAGATGTACACAGTAAAATTGGGAGTATCGCGTATCTAGGTTGGAAATTAGATGAGTAAGAGGGAGAAAGTTGCATGAGGTTTTATTGTGCTATCCTTTCTTCTATACTATCCCTCTTTGTCTCCTTGGGTAGTTTGAGTTTGTTGAGTAAATGGGGAAAAGTGAAAGAGCAGGAGAATAAGGAGTAGAACCTGAAGAATGGAGGTAGAAGAACGTATACATACCTACATAAGATGTATATAAACACACACATGGAGAAAAGAGGATAAGGGAGGCGGCAGTCGTTGGTGCTCACTGCTAGGGTCTCGCAGCGATCGAAGTCAAGGCTCATAATATAGAATGGAGAGTGGGGAAGAGAATAGGATCGTATAAAACAGAATAGAGGGGCTGGAGAGCAACAGAAAGAATCTCGAGTCGAATCTTGATTTTATGTCTCCTTTTTTACCATCACCAGCCAACGCTTTGTCTTTTCCACTCTTTCCTACTCTCTCAAATCTTACTATTCGTTTGTGTCTTTTTCTGCGTGTTTCACTTTTTTGTAGATATTTATACTACTTTTCTCCTTTTTGTATTTTGCTTTCTTTTTTCAAAAATATTCTGTAGCAGATATCACAATAACGTATGTCACTATAAATGGAGTGTTTTTTCTATCATATCATGCAAAGGCAAAATTCTGCTACAAATCTATGCTAGAATTCTCTTTGTGAACCGACTTTTCAGCTTGTTCCCTTTACATAAGCAAATTTATGTACCTTCAAAATGGCGCGTTATTACGATGCAAGTGACGATTGGCAACATTTTATAAAATATTGAAAATCAGCCTTGAAAATTATTTGATGATTTCTTGCATCTACAATATCTACACCTATTTTGTCTCGTATTTCTTGCCATTACCATTTAGTTTGTCGATACTCTATTCTTATCTCAGAAAACATTGAGCTGAATATAGTGGATAATATACAGAGCATGAAAAATAAGTTTGCTTTCCCGTCCTGTTTTCTTTCCAAAGTTTGTTCTTGTTAGGGCACAAAAAAGTACGTAAGTATGCTAGTAAAGGTCCATGTGGATGCGTACACACATGTAAGTATTGAGCCGGGCAAAAGAAATGCCTTGCCAATCTAGAGGCAAGAAAGAAAGCGAAGAAAAGGGAAAAGACAGGAGGTGGAGGAGGGGGAGGAAGGCAAAGGCGGAGGATGTTAAATTGATTGATAGTGGAAAGCGGAAATAGGTATAGTGGTCTTTATCACATAATGGTTGAGAGCACTTCATGTTGTTCTAAAATATTCACAGGCTCTCTCCTCCTATACATACTACATGCACACACAGAGAGATAAGCACACAGCCGGCGTGTCTGCTTCTGTGTTTTGCCTCAATTTTTCTACGCTAGCAAGAAAACCAAGACGAAAAGGAAAGCAAGAGAGTTTCCCCCTTTTCAAATAACTAGAAACGAAACCGAGTTGGAGGTCTTCGTGACTAAAAAAACTACAACTAGTTATGCTCTCTTTTTTCGGTTTCTTCTTCTTTTCCTTCGTCTGCTTGCTGTTCGTAAATTACTAGTGATATTCCAACGATTACGATTACTCCAACTCCGAGTCCAGGTCTGTCCAACTACAATGTACAATGAAGAAGCCGCTGCAAAACGACAACTGAACGAAACGAAACGAGACGAAACGTAAAGGAAGCTGGTTGCAACCATTCCACGAGGATAGGATAGGATACGATACGATACGGTTTCTACCCACCTCATATCATACCATACCATACCATAGAATGAACGCAACTTTACTACAGCTGCGTTTATTCGAGATATTGGAATCTACAAGTAAAGTCGGGACGAAAAAGAAAAAGGAAACCAAGGAGAAACCCCGAAACGAAGCACAAGAGGAGGAAAGTTTTCTTGACTTTTCTTACCATGTATTTTATCCGCTGGCAAATCTCATCAAAAATTCCTTCGCCCTCCCCATCCTACGCGTTTCTACGTTTGTGTACGTACGTTTGCCTTGGTCTTGGTTTCGGTCTTCCTTCTCCTCACAATGACATGTCTCTATCCCCATTCGCGTACACTGTACTTTGTAAAGTTTTCTATTCTCGTATTTATTTGTGGGTTTATGTATATAGTATAGCTTTAGCTGTCTAGCTGTTTGCTCCCTATTACAGATAGTTACAACTCTTCGACGAAAAAGACTCACAGAGAGAGAAACCCTGAGCTGGCTCTCCTTCTCGTCGGTTGGTTGGCCCTTGTACAGTTGTGTTTGTATTTGTATCTTCTGAATCTCTATCTGTATCTCTGTATATACCTGCTATCTCTAAATATTTATTTCCAGAATAAAATGCCTCCACAGATGTGAAACAAGAACACACACAAAGAACCTCTGTCTCTCTTTCTTTCTCTCCCTCTCTCTCCACTAACCATCTGCATCTATTTTAAAAATTATCATTAAAATCCTCAAGCCACTCTCTACTCTCTCTCTCTCTCTCTCTCTCTTCTTGTGCACATTCATAATTATACATATCTTGTGGTGTGTTATATCATGTCATATGCATGCACTATGGTATGTTGTGGATAGTAAAATAGTAAAAGAGGAAAAACCAGCTTAAAGCTGTAAAGGTCCATCTACAAATTTCCCTTTAATTTTTAAAGGTATTGTATTTACAACGTGTACCTACTACGTATTTATAAGCATCAAGAGTCAAAGTATGTTCAAGTCTTGAAAAATAAAGGGTTAAGCATTATCTTGGTTGGGGAGTAAAGGAATAAGGCAGAGACTGAATGGAACGGAATGGATTGGATTGGAGTGGAGTCAATTGGACTGGAATGGAGCAACAAGACAATTAATATGCATTCTTCGTACTTGGCTTTGCTTTGGTCAGGCATTCAACAAGATTGAACCCAAAAGGGGAACTTTAAGTCTCTCAGGTGTGGTTTTTACAATCCTACAGTTTCCCTTTCGGAAAACCATCCCCAATACCTATGTATGTATATAATATGTATATACCTATATTTATATAATAACGATATTATGTGAGAAATATTAGTTGTATGTATGTGAGCCCTTGTTCTAAATCACCCCGGCTCAGGCTCATCTCATCAAGAACA
>JAQIVE010000088.1:0-57109 GCA_034698285.1 Sminthurinus bimaculatus
GGTAATGGTGACAAACAAGTTCCAAATTTGTGGGGCTCATTAAAGCGTGTAACCTACAATAAGAGCTGGAGAGGAAGTACTCTCTTTTGACGATATCAGGTAAATATCATGCATACCTCCATTCAATACTCTTGTGCATACGCAACGCCGTGTGTGTGTCACCAGCATTTATGCATTAAATACACATATTATTGAGCACCTCTTTAAACTAAGATTGTACGATACACGAAAATGACATCGTATACATATGCATGCACACACATTAGTCAATGTACGTCGTACGTGCGCCTTGTACTCTTTTATTCATTCTCAAATCCAATATTATAATATTATTATATTGAAAAGTCATATTTCAAAGTCTTAGGTAATATCCGGCCATATCATCAACATTTCACCATCCTCATCAATCTCGTAGCAAATACATCATAACTAATACACACGCCTAATCTCTGTTCTATTCTTTCTCTACCTCATTTGATATTCTACCTCCAAACCAAAATACCCATACCTCATCATTTTAACCTTACTTGCATTTTAGTCAACTCAAAAATAGAGTTGGATTTAACTCATTTCGTGATTTTTTTTGTCATTTCAGTTTTATTTTTTCAGTGAACACAAAGTTAAAAATCCTCAAAAACTGTTTGGTTAGCACAAAATTACTTTTAGAGCTCACAAAGTAATTTTTTTTATGTGTGTTTAAAAACTTTTATATAACCTGAAACTTGTATCTTCGTCAAATATGAAGATGGCAACGAGAGATTTAGTGTTTCGCCTTAGTGTGTGTTTAATAATGATGATACCTAATACTTGGGGTATCCTAAATTCTGCAAAGTTTGATCCTCCAGGTAAAATAAAAGTGATAATATCATAAATCATACGATTGGGCAGTACTAAATATTACACGTCAAGTGATTGTGAATTGGAGTAATTCTACTATTAATTGTATTAAATTTTGTACAGATGATCGACAAGTATCGTCAATCAATACAAACAATTACAATCATGTCGTAGATGAACCATTGGCTAATCCTCAAATATCGGAAGGGTCTTTATACATTCCATACGATCCTCAACATACATACAACAGAGGTGAAAATGAAAAGTCTATATACATTGAGATTGTGTTAAGATTGTGAGGTGTGTAATTTGGTAAATATTGAAATTAATACTAAATCAATTTTTGTCTCTAAAAAAAGGTGAAAGGCCGGAGTACTCACATTCTTCCAGTGGAATACAAATCGAGGTTAGTTTTTTTTAAATTCACGAATAAAGATTATTAAAGCAAAAAAGAACAATAAAATGAACTTTCTGCAGCTATAGTACTTTTAGTATCAAGGGAAGAAAACGAATATATTCTAGGCAATAGAAAAAAATCCCGATACATATATTTATAACCAATAATGAAACTGATACATTCGCCTTTTATATATATATTCTCCTCAGATGAGTTCAACAACTAATCTGACGGGATCGACAGGACAACTTCTGTACTTTGTTGTTAAAAACCTAGGATCAGAAGATGAATACATTCATATTAATGTGAGCGATGAAAAGGGTTATGCACGAGAACTTCCACCTACAGAGTAAGTACCTCTTCAATCGAAAAGTTTAGGAAGAAACCTTGTATAAAACAAAATAGTGTGAAACCAAAAACAAATGTCTCCATAATGTAAACAAAAGTTGTTCCTATTTTGAAATTTTAGGTTCTATCTACCCAGTGGATCCTCACAAGAAATCTCTGTTAGAATGGATTATCCTTCAAATGCACCCGTTGGAACTCCGGACATGATAACTGTAAGAGCAAGTGGTAAACGGAATACCGTGAAAAGAAGTGCCTACTATTATCCAGGAAACGACGTAAGGCTAATTAAACCGTTATATGTATAATATACATTTTCTCCTACCTTAACTGCCCTGAACTACAATACATAGTTAATTAAAAACATGAATAATAAATAATACCTACTTATTTTTTTAGTATCCATACAACCACCAGGCCTACCAACCATTTTGCTTCGATAGATATGTAACTGGGTCATGCAGATATAGAATGGATCCGTATTACTGCGACTCTTACAAATGGTTAATTGCTACAAACTTTTCTACAATCCTTTTTTTTCAGATTCGACTATAGATCCAAAAATACAAAAATAAATTATTACTGATTATTCTTTTGTGTTTAACAGGACTGCCTACGCAACAATTCAAAATCCCGGAGGTACTATTGTTGCATTTATTTTATAGAATACAAAAAATTCCATAATCGCATTACAAATTCTTATACTGTCATAAAGGATCAGAGTACCGTAAGATTTGATCTTTAAAAGCTGGATTTTAGATTTAATTAAATTTTACATTGTATTCTAAAGGAGTTACACAACTGCGTAGCATACCAGAGGGCTTGTACGTCCCCCCAGAATTTTATCCAGGCACAAAAGACAGACTTCGAGTTTACTTAACTGTTTCCTGTTGTGTCCCAATTGTGCAGTTTATAAGTGTGAATCCATATGCCCCGAATCAGGGAAATTCTTGCATTGTTGACGTGCGAGGTAACTTTAACATATCTACTGTACATTTCGATAAAACATTCTTCTATTTAATTTGAAATCAGGAAATGCTCATTCTATATTTTTAATATTTATCTCGTACAGAGTTCCAATGGCTGAATCCAGCGGAAATTGCTGGGATCGTGATTGGTATCATCGCGTTTTTTGTAATTATTATCGTCATAGTTGTTCTATTAATAAGACGAAGAAGAAATCGATCTGTGCTGGTTGGTCAAACTACCTTGAAAACGACGGAGGGCACGTCGAGGCAACAATAATAGTACCATTTGTAACACAAATTACAAAAAACAATCCCTTCAAGTAAAGAAGTAGACTGTGGACTGTTCTTTTTTATAATAACAATATAAACCTTATTATACTATAAATAGTACAATTATAATTTAAATTTTCTATTTACCCTTCCTACAATATATTTTCTATATATTTATATATTATAAGCTGACAATGTATCATACTATTTATTATTTATACATACCTGGTACTTATTTCCTATTTCTATAGTTTGTGCTGACTGTATAATGTGTTTGTACATTATTTATACGCAAGTTAAATTACTTAATTTTCCATAAGTATGTAAATAATCATGTTATGAGGAAAATAAATTAGATGTTGTGGTCTTCTGTTTTTTTACAAAATGACACATACCGCGATAATCACGAGGACAGATGAATCATAAAATGTCATACGATAGGATCCAAAGTTTGGCTATTACAGCTAAATAGATGAACACTTCTAAAATATATCATTGACGTTCCTGCACAAATTATACCTATTATAGTAACCTATAACAAAACATGCACCGTAAGCATAAACACATTAATATATAAACAAATCTAAGCAAAAACTTTGAATTAAATGTATTTGGTATTTGGTTACAATCAATAGTTAAACAACACAAGAAAAATGGTAATATAGTAAGTAAAATGACATGATATTATTTATTAGTGTACCAACCTGGTGTGTTTTTTAATATTTCTTGTTGAATCGCAACCGGAACAATGCGGGCATCCGAAAAATCGTCCAACGAAAATCCGGTTGATGCGGCAGTCAAAAGACTGTTCTTCACTTTGTTTTTATCTGTCATTCTTCTTTATGAATAATCTGTAAAATCTGTACACTTATTTTTTTACAAAAAACTCTTTGTGTTTTGTTTTTAAAATCTTGCTTGTTGCTATTAGTTATAATAATATTTCGATGATTGATGACGTGTTAAGTGTTAAAGTATGAATGTTGTTCTTGTAAAAGGTAAAAAAGTTATTTATAATATATTATTGTTTGTTATTTGTACACACATGTATTTTATTAATGTGGCACACTGTTGAAATTTCTAAAAATGTATTTTTGGTGTTGATGCCAGTCACAAAAAGATGTTAAAATAAGTTGTAAGTTTGTTAAGTAAACTTTTTATTGGTAAATAATTCAAATATATTATTATGTTGCTGCAGTTTTGTGTTTCGTATATTCGTATAATGATGAATGTTGAACTTTTGAATGTAATGGAAAGTCACAAACTAAAACTAGTTCGTTCAAAACAATAATAAGGCTACGTGTTTAAATGTTTAAATTAAAAGATCTACGATATTTAAATCTAAATATATTTCCTGCTTTCTCTCTATCTGTTTCTATAATCCCTTTACATTATTTAATCTAAATGTCAAAGCTCAATATATTTACTTTTATTTGTCGTACTATAATAAATTGGACTATGTATCTGAAATATTTTGAACAGCTGTGACAGAGAATGAGCCATCTACGCTCGTAAAGTCTTTACGCAGTGCTGCGATTTCAAACTAGACAGCACTGTTGGGATGCGAAAAACTGAAAAATTAAATGTTTTCAGTGTAACATGATGTATAAAAATGGACAGCGTTTTATGGATTATGTATCTCTTCGAATATCAAAATTCCTCAACTTTTTTCCTAAAATTGCTTGAAAAAATTATAAAATATTTTCACACCACCAATTTACTTCATCCGACGAATTTGTGATTTAAAAACACAAGTCGAGACAGTGGACCAAGTTTTCTAAACACATTTTGGTTGAAATAACAGTCAATACTAATATTGTAAACTAATAAAGATGAACTGCAGGAAGTCTGCAAAAACAAGCAAATGAAATGTCACAAGCCCAAGTTTTTTTGAATGTCGTCCTATATTAAATGCATAAAACTGCCAAAGAATGGCAAATAATGGATAATTAAACACGCATTATTGTAGAGCTACCGAAACGATTAAAACAAAAGTAAAACATTTACACTGACCAGCTAAATATTATAATGGCAAATCTTTATGTCTCCTTATTGCTCTTCACATTAAAAATACAGAGTAGGTTATGCTATGACCTATGAGCGTTTGGTTTTTTACACGATGAGACAAAACGAAAATATGTATGTGTACAACATCTCCAGCAAAAAATTAAGGAAAAAATTGGAAAGTAAAAAACTGCAGCAGTTGTGCCAAAAATTACGGCATAAAAATACGATAATTTAAAATTTTACTATCCATTATTCCTATTAACTATTATGCAAAGAGATAGTGGGTTAGAATGCGTATGTAACATAACTAGAATAAAGATACTAGATCTCATGCATCACAGACAACGAAAGTACAACACAAGGAGATTCGTATACATGTATAATGTATACGTACAAAATACACACAATTCTTGATGCACTTTTCTTGAAAGGAATTGCCTTTGCACAGACATACATATAGAGATGGCAAAAAAGAGTGTTTGTTTCTTGCTTTCATAAGGTGGTCATTGCTTGAGGCAGACAGGTAGTTCTCTCTTATGTCCAATGTACCGCAATTATTTAGTCAGTCTTTGACGAATCTTATAAAGTGCAACAACAGCCAACAGTAAAAATGGGTGCTTGTTGGATATTTTCGAAGCCACTTGTGTTCCTTTTGTGTGCCGTCATTTTTGCTGGTAAGTGCCCAGTACTAAAATTATACTAACATGTCTAAATAGACCTCATCTATATTCAATACGCTACTAATTTCTGATTTCACACAGTCCTTTGATCAGTGTTTTAAACATTGGAATAAAAAATAAAAAACATTTATGTTTTGCGTGTCTCAAGTTTTAATCAAAAAGTATTATTGAAAAATGGAAAATATACGTGTAATATGTATGTTAAATACATTGAACTACATAATAATCGATAATCGTCTGTAAAAATACCGGAAATTAAATCAGGTGTGAGAAGTTTGGAAGATCTGCAGTGAAAAGGTCCTCTGTACTGATTCTACAATCAGTTTTTTTAATTCTTCCCCTGAGTGAAACGTAATTTCCCCTGCTCTATCTAAATTTCTCTGGAAAAGATCCGTGATAAAAGCGCACAAATCGTTGTTTTTCATCAACTAAAGAACAAATCTAGCTCAAGTATCGTATTAGTAGAATTAAGGAAAATCTGTGTATGTATTATGTACTTATAACTACTATGTATAGTATTCTGAGGCGGAGAGACCTTCATACTGAAATGGAAAATGGGAGAAAAAAACTCATTTCTCCAAGTTCATCTCGTAAAAGTGATACCACTTATAACTTACTCTTATTCCGTTGTTTCTCTTTCCTTTCCGTATTTATACACCTTGTGTATGCGTATAACGTATAAGTGTGTGAATGTGCAGTAATCATTCGATTCGACTTCAATCACTCGGAGTATCTTTCTTGATGTTCGTGTGTGTATTCAGTGTTGCCTATAGGTAGGGAATCTAGCCATATTATACACCGTCTAAACTGTATGTAATTTGGCCGGCTATCGTATATTTTGTATAATTTTTTACATGTATGTACCATAACATGACGTACATATGTGAGGGAGCAAGAGCTACAAAGAACACAAGAGTGAGGATATCGGTAGCTTCCTCTTTGTAATCATATACATATAGAATGTAGAATGTACATTGTACAGTCATTTGAGTTTAATCCGTTCAGCACGATCAGGTTCTTGCACCGTAATCATGATCATGGAGAGTGAGGTCCTTGCAATTTCCCATCAAGGAAAAATGCACGGTAAAAACATTGAGCAGTGGAAAAATGCAGTATGTTATGTTATGCAATAGGACATGGCAAATGTAAACGGGCTATGAGTATCAGAGAGTAACATTATAATCATATCGTAATATTCGTATACAGATAGTCACATACATTTGATACAACGTAGACTCTGCTCCAAGTCGAATAGTGTATGAGAGTATGTAATATGGTCATAAAACGGATAAAGCCAGACATCTATTTACTATAGATGTCTACTGATACGGATAGTGATACTGATTGAGAGAGATCTTTAAAGAGAGAAAATGGTTCGCTAAATTCTGTCTCATCTTCTCCTCATTCCTGGAGATCCAGAGCAGAGGCAAGCCAAGCCAACCAAGGCCAGGTCAGTCCGCCCGCCAGTCAGTCGGTAAAGTACTCATCACAACACTTTGTACTTGAACGTTTCATCCAATCGAATAAAGCGCCATCATCATCATTGTCATCATCTTGATGATGATATCACGTCCAGACACATAAACCTATACTTATATAATGTGCACATTTACCCCAACTTCCATTTTATTATAACTTCAAATGTATCTCCTTCTCAACTGTCAGGTTCAGCTTGAAAACTAAAAAATGCGGGTCTATTCTTGTGTGTTCAGTGTACACTATAGTTACATTTAATATACTGTTGACGGTTGGTTCCACAAGAATCTCTGACTCTGTTTAAGCAAACTTTATATCCATGAAAACTATATTTTGTATAAAGTCGAAATACATGATGTATCATATTGGTACCTATGGATATGCATTGTGTATAGGAATTTTTATTGGCTTCTTTTTCCCTCCTCGGTTTGAGTGCTGGTGTCAAAAAAAGTTGAGTAGTCTCAATCTTGGTGGAGAAAAAGTAAAAAGTGCTGCTCGCAAAGGATTTTAGTGTCGTGAAATTCGAAATTGGATTTATAAGATGAATGACGACAAGCTCGGGATAGTGTACAATCTATGTACATACACTTTATGTAACACCAGACCTAGACGCTATACATTATACATACTTGATACTTGACTATATTTGCCCCTTCACTTTATATTGTACAGTGTATACATAAAATAGCTCACACTCTGGCAAAGATGATTGCATTTACCATTTGCTCTATCTCCGTCCAAGTTTGTGTATGTATGTATCTCTAGACGTTATGAGATGGGTGTGAAGGAAAGTACTTGTATATTTGTAGACACCGGTATACGTATACATACATACATATATGGCGGAATAGTTTTGCGATCTCCATCCATAATATTGCTTCCAGTCTCCTCCTTTCTCCACGTTCCATGTTACATCACTTTTTTCTATTGCTGGAAGCGCTGACCGCGGAAAACTTCTTTCTATCTCTCCCTCTCTCTTTCCCCTTGTCATAAAAAAGAGGAAGTGCAGAAGCTAGAGCTTATTGAGTCATGGGGGTGAAAGAGAGTCAGAGCCGAGATTCTCGCACATTACGTACATACATAAGATAGACACACAAAATTGTGAGAGTGTAATATGCAGGATACACACTCTCAGACTCTGATATTGCAAATAAAGTTATGGAATAAGGAAAAGCAGAGGACGTGAAGGAGGTGGAGAAGACGAAAAATAAGACCAAGAAAACCAAGGAGAATGAAAAGAAGAAAAAGAAAAATGAGACGAGAGGAGACTGGACGAACGGGGAATTTTTCCTCGACTTTCGACTGATAAGAATATTAACGGGACTATAAATGTGACCAAACTTCTTATTCAGTCTTATATATTAAATGTATGAAATTGAGCGTGTATATACGTACACTGTGCACTGTACATTCACAAAGTAAAATGCAGCTATACCAGCTTAATGAAAATCTCCTTTATGTATATGCAATATATGATAAAGTTATGTGTACCCACTCAAGATTGAAGAAGCTGCATGAAGTTATATGGATATACATTTATTATATTATATTATGAATTTGTTATAATATATTCGGTATGAATGTGTATGTATATGAATTCTAGAATGCTAGCTGTACACACTCACCGTGATTAAATTATGTATAAGTAACACCTTCCTCTATAGTTCAACCAACTCTCTGACCAAACCTAAGAACAAAAAAAATGTTTGAACAGTCAACAGTGCACGATGAATGAAAGGAGCAAAATCACAGGATCTCCGTGCTCAAGTATGTACATACTACATACAGTAGAAGCATGAACAGCGACACAGTATAGAGTAGAAGCAGCAGCATTGCTTATTATATTATAGATATTGTGCTTGTGAAGGCTGAATGCTAAATGTCGAATGCTGAACCAGAATTTTTTCATTGCATCATCATCATACCATGGACATCTATATTACAAAAAATAATTGTGAACCTCTCTCTCTCTCCCATTCTATGCCGGTTTTTGACTTCACAAGTTTATGTTATTGTGGCAGTGGTACTGATATTATACCATTTTTTATGTTGAAAACTGTAATAGTGAGTCTACATCAGTGTACAGAGAAGAAAAGACGAAAAAAATAAAAAGATGCTTGAAAATCTCTCAAACTCAAATATAATAATCATAAATCCAGTTCAAGTTGAAGTGAGTCAGTATTATAGGATAAAATCTTGACTCAGTTGTCAGGATTTTGATTGCTGTCTTTGGCTTTGACTCCTTCTTGTTTCTTGTTATTATGCGGAAAAACTTCTATAGTCATGTAAAGGACGTCACTAACGAAACTATGCAATAATATATGTATCAGAGTCTAGTTTGCCGTGATATTTAGTTTACTATATTATAAAATGGTACAACATAATATCAAGAATATAGTGAACAACACTATTTTTTCCCCATTTACTTGAGTCCTCTTTGTCTCTTTTTCCTGTGCGGGTAAAACTGAAACTGATTTATCTCGAGTCACTTGACAGTAGCACCAAATTTGATGTCATTTTTTTTCTCTATGAGATGAATATGAACATCCTTGAGACTGTACAACAAAGCTGAGTTTGGTTTACAGGGTACAATTTGGGTATGAATCATGAAAGCTCATACCTAACCCATAAGTGTGTGTGTGATTGAGGTATCTGTAATCTGTAAGTGCACGAGAGGTAATAGTATACTAGTAAAGATCATCCGTTTCCGTTCTCATCTCATCTTGAGAGCTTCTCTGGTTTTTGGTTTAGTTTTTATATAAATTCGTACAAATACAGGCATGAAAACCCAAAATCAAATAAGTATATTGAATTACTTTCATCTATGATTCCAGAGCTTATATATTGTTGTTTTGTGGTTGCACAATAGGCAACGATGGAGCAAAAATCTTGTCCATGTTTGATTGATATCGTGTACCTGCCACAAGACGGGCATTTAATATGCCTGGATTATATTGTATTTTATTTACTTTTCTTCGCTTCATGTTCAAAGAGACCGTTTCTTTTTCCTCTTCATTTTTTCTGTATGTGCAATTAAACCGTATCCGGGATTTTCCTGACAAACCGTATGATTTGACAAGACTATCTCTACAAAGTAAATATAATATGCACGGCTTATACCTTATAATTTAGCCATAATATCCAGATATCAATAAGTGTAACCTAGACTACCAGTAAAATTTGTTTTTTGTCGAACATGGCATGAATTCATAGCTCAAAAAGACAATTTCATTTTGAAAAACGTGAGTTTAGAAAGAAGATCAAAAACTATTTAACTATGTATCTAGTTACATTTCAAAATCGTTGACTGAAAGAAAAACTAAAAGTTGTTATTTTTGATAGCTTGAGTCGATGTAACTTCAACAGTCTCTTGACTGGCAATCATCATCATTATCTTTATCTGTAAACATAATCTCATAAAAAAAGAGTTTGTTTTTATTCTTATAATATATGAACGTACACATTCAACTAGTGAACCCTGAAATCTTGGCAACATCAAATAGGACTGATGTAAAATAAACTCTCTTGGAATGAAAATGCGGAGAATATAGAAGACGACAAATTGAAAATATAATCTCGTCATCTTATTTCCTAGAATGCTTCTATCAAGCCCCGCAGATGCATGTATGAATATTATCTTATACTCCTTTCGTTTTTCCATGTAAAAGGCAATGAAAGGGAAGCAAAACTATGTATAGCAAATAATATCCCGATGATTTGTCAGAGTCATCAAACAAAGTAATTTGCACAGTCATAACAACACAAGAGGCCTCACAAATTGTTTGCAAGTCTGCCATATATTTTCGAAATTGGCTTACTAACACGACCAACGACAACGACAAGAAAATGAAAATGAACAAAATATAATAGGAGAGAATAAAACAACCCTGCTACTACTTCTTCTTATACTGCTACTACTATTATTATAACAACAACAAAAACAACCTTCTGAATTATTTTTCCTGATGTCTGTCTCAGATTCGGTGTCGTCATTCTCTCTCCATTTCCAAATGAGCTTATGTGAATAAACGTAAACACACACACACACACATAGAGAAACATACACATTTGTACGGAAGACAGACTCTCACTAAGTTACATAATCTTGTTTCAGGAGAGATCTGACTCAATCCGAGCCGATAATATTTTACAACCCTCCATATACAACATACATACTACATACATTTAAGTGTACGAAAACATACACATACACACACCCGGACGTTTTACCTACACATACATAATATGTGTGGAAAAATGGAATACGGAATGTTCATAAAATATTTCTCTCATCCGTGTCACATGTTTCTAGTGTGCAAAAACTGAGACCTAACATAAAGCTGCAAATCCCCCCGGTGAACGTTGAATGTTGGACTTGGACGCGTAGCCTCGTTCTTCCACCCTCTACTCTTACCATGATATGATATTAAATTGTATTATATTCCTTCTCTTGAGTCTTCTTAAGTCGAGTTTCGTTTCAGTTCTCCACCTACCGCTGTGCAAGTGCCAAGTGTTGCAGAAAAAGAAAGAATAGAACAACTATAGAATAGGAGAGTAAAGTCAAAGTCAAAGGCTCAAACCATTTCAATTCCAGAGTTTGACATTAGTTTTTTTTTCGTTTCCCTTTTTTGTTCTATTTCTCTACGAGATAAGTACATAGATAGACATTGTATGTATATTTTTTCTTTTTTGCCAACATTTTCCATATCATTTTAGTTACACACACATGAAAAAATGTTAGACTGTGAGACAGTTTTATATCAATAAATGGAAAGGATGTGTGTAACGATTGTAAAAGAAGAAGACTCCAGGAGGTATAGTAAAAGTTACTTGACAGACATAAGATCGACTTTATGTGAACAAGTGAATGAGGAAGGACGAGTAAAAATCTACAATCTAAAATCTCGACGGCGAAATGTTCATCCTTAATGTTGAATACATGGGGGAAGTCACAATCAGATGCATAGAAAGAAATCCTTTCTTTTATATCTATAACACGTTCTAGTAACAACAAGCCCGTACTCGTGTGTTTGACTATAGGAAGAAATTTTAGAAAGACATCATTTTGAGAAGAATTTATTGGACTATTGATGTGCCAATTTTTATCCAGACTTCATTTTTTTGAAAAAATGGAGGTAGCAAGTCAGGATTTTTAAAATTATGTCTATGGATGCCTGGCAGTTGGCTTGATAGTTAAATATTTGCTCCGCTTCCTAAAAAGGAACTAAAGGATTCAAAAAAAATGCAGTACAATTCACGCTGAGTTTTATGCGCTCTTTTCAGTCCTTTCAGACCTATTTTATCTATTCGCACATGCTTTATGCCATTTCTTACAACTACAACATAATTTTTTCTGTGTTTTTATATTCTATACAGAAACATTCACGACTTTTATTCATCAATTCAATATTTTTTGCGAATGCCTTTTCACTTTTACCTTTCAACATTTCCTTTATTTTATCAATACGCGAATATGCGAGTGAATGAAATTCCACTCTCACTCTGTAAAACGAGACGACAGTTGTTGAAAAGCGACGTCAAGTTTACATTGCATATAGGACAGAGATGGGGAATTCAGTTTACCTTCTGAATTGAAAACGGAAGGACAAATGCTTCTTGTTTTTTTTGCGATTGACTAATTAAAATATTGTATGAAGAATTTTTCCGAAATTTTACAATACATATACAGTTATGATGAAATAAAAAAGGAGTTTTATTGAAAAAGTAAGAAATGCTAAAAAATGCAGGGTACATAGTAAAATGTTTGATGCTTACAATTAAAGTGGCCTAATGACGAGGCTCAAGATAATTGAGACAGAAATCAAAATAGATGATTCAGCACCGTCTGATGTGGGGATGGACTGTGGACTTAATGAGCTTTTTTGTAAACCGTAAAAATCATTCATCCATTCACCTTCCCTGCTCAATATTCGGCTCACCCACCATTTTGGTCGTTGTTATTGTCGTAAAGTGGGGGCTTATTGTAATAATACTAGAGCAGTCGGGACAAATTAAGGCAAGACGGATGTCAAAAGTGACACTTTTTTCCACTATACATTACAAGCTCGTATACATGTATAGTAAGCAAGTAGACAAACCAAAGCATCGGTGTCAAAGACGACACTTCTCATTTTCTAATGATAAATGGCAAAGTAAAGCCGAGCCAAATGAAAATGAAACACTGAGAAGAAGTTGGAGATAATTAGCTTGAATACAAATACATCTGCATATGAGAGTATGTATGCAAAAAGGGATAGAAAAGTCAAATTTTTTATCGCAATTTTTATCATGGGCTCGGCAAAGTCCTTAGACAAGCAGAAAAAGTTCTTTCAGTGTTCAATTTATCGTTTCCATCCTTTTTGTTCTGCTTTAACGTGGACAAAAGTCCACCCCGCCAGACGTTGCCATACTTTTTGTTACAGTCAACAAGATTCGTCATTAAGTGTATTGAAAAAAACGTGTGATAACAAAACATTGGCGATTGTAAAGGGTGGAGAAATTCAGAATTGACAAACGGACCAAAAGGGAAGGGTGTATTTTTGCAACCAGCTATAGGAATACATATACAGAAATATACAATGTCCATATAAATGTCGTTGTGGACTCGGGGCACAACAGCTGTAACCTTGTAAACCACGGGGACAAATGTGTCTTCTTCCCCTGATTCTTCTTCATTTCTTGTGTATCTCTGGAGCTTTCGTTTTCCTCTCCACTTCACTTCACTCCACTGGAAGTCAAGACAACTCATGTGTGAAATGGAGCGACAGCAATATAGCAATAGCGACTCATTTCACTTCTGCCACTTCTCTAGGTACTTGCGAGCAAATATCGATTGACACCCTCGTCTTTCAGAATAGACGACGCTCCATTTCTCCAGTTTTCTCTCGTTCTCTATATACACACAGATGTACAATGTACATACATACGTGTATTTTGATGCTTAACGTATCTGTCTCTACTTTTTACACACCATATATGCCGGGATGGATGTATGGAGTACAAACTTCTCCAGCCGCTCTCCTTTCTTCTCACCATTTCATTCTTCCGCAGACAGACAGACAGAGAAAGCGAGAGATTCAATCCATGTAAACAATCCAAGGTGATTGCTGGTCTAGTCTGGTTTGGCATGGTTTGGCTTGGCAAGTCGAGGAGTGAGGGCCATCACAATCACCATCACCCCGTTCACTATCCCACCTTCAACATCAGAAAAATACGCACGTCTTCCGCCTCTTCCTCTCCTTCCTTTAATGACTTTCTTGTCCCCAAAAACTTATCCAAGCCTTATCTTCTCTCCACATCTCCTCCTGTTCAAGGCAGATGCCCAGAATGGCAGGGAATCCCTCTTTCCACTTCTTTACTCCATTTCGCTCCACTTGATTGACTTGGTCGTAAATGAAAAGTTCCACAGAAGCACATCTCAGACATATCTGATATGTGTATTTTGTATAGCGTACATACCTAAATATCTACATCTACACAGGCATGATGGAGAATGGGCGAAAAACTTGTGCACTTGTTCAAGCAATTAGCTTAATCTCCGGAGAAATGTTAATGACATTACCAACGCACTCTCAGATGATTCTCAAGGCAATTGACAAGAGCGACCAAAATTTGACCTAACTTCTTGTTTTTTACTTTACGATGTATATTAAGAGAGGTTGTTTTTTTGCTTTGAGCGCAATTCTTAATTCTTTGATTGCCCTATTTCTTTCCATATTTTATTCTGAAATATCTGATTCATTACCAGCCACATCTATATGATATTTAGTAGACATCTTGGCAGGTTACCTATCTACCTATTTATAATATTTTGATTCAAGCTCAAGTTTTTCCAGGAAGAGACAAAGTACAATATCTGTCGAGAATCCAGGTTGCTGATTGTGCATTGTGTATTGTATGTATGTGATCACTGTAAATAGTAAATAGGCATGTACATGTACATGCTTGGCAAGAAATTACACTCCTTTCATCTCGCAGAATTTGCGTCTTCCAAGTTCAAACTAAAGGAAATCTTTGCAGTGCTGTATACGCAAGTATGTATTGTATGTACATGCAAGTAGGATATTTGTATTGTACGATTGCTCATTATAAATTGGGTATTGAACTGCCTCTTCGTTTCAAGTGTATTGAGTATGATGATGATGATTATGATTATGATTTAAATTCAAAGGACAGCCCATTGTGTGTACACGCATGACAAATAACAAAAGCCATTAAGTACGCCGTGGCTTACAATTTTAAACTGTATATTTTATTGTATAAAATCATCAAAAATTTACAAAGTTCCTTTGAAAATGTGAAACTACATAAAATATACCTTTACTTTACAAGAAATAAGAGGAAGCTACTTTATCATACCCAAAGACGTTTGTTGGTTTTGGTGAGACCACTGATTGTACATTGTACATATTATGTATGTATTTATATACCACACCGGGGTCACCATTATTAAAATATCTTTTTGCCATCGTCCTGGGTATTTTTGTTGTAAAAATGTCAACGTCAACAGCAGCAACAAGATCAACATTATTAAGGAGGGAAAGAGGGGGAGGAAGAAAGAGAGTCGTTTGAGATTGGGACAGAAATGTCATCGTCATTATTTATCTCGCTTCTATTCTATTCTAGTAACCATTTGCAAAGATAGACATGTTTATCGTGAAATAACTTTGCTTTTGGAACGGCCGCTATATTTGACATTATTATTTGTTATGTTGACTAGAGTTGAGCTCTTTGCATCGAATTTAGCTGCAACCTTTCCTTGCATGTGTACAAGTATACATACTACATACATACTCATGTATCTATTTATGTATGATATTGGGAGTTGTAATAATGAGCAAAGGGCGTTTACTTGATTCAATACATATACGATATATTAATAAATGCTTACTAGCGTTTCCGATGCCGATTCTCCATTCTAGATTTTGCTCGCATGAACGGGAGAAAAAGGGAAAGAAGGAGTTTCCTACTTTGAAGCTCGTGTGTATGTTTATGCACCTATATGTACACAACAATAATGTACCGTATAAAAAATATAGAATTGTAGGCAAAGTCGAAGCCCTAGTCAAAGTCAAAGTCAAACGTCACGTCGTCGGTTTATTTGCATACTCTTCAGTCTTCAGTTTTTCAATTCAGTTTGTTCTGTGCCACGGGTACGATGCCCGGGTTTTTTAGGTTACGGGTTGTTCTTTCCCCCTATGGCCTGTGCATGTATATTTTTTAACATGTATACATGAGTTTTCATTGTGTATCCATACAAGTTCACATAACTACAACTATGTAGACTGACATTTCTATGTACTTACATATGTATACAACAACAAGCTGACTCCCTCTTTCTCCCGGGTATTATAATTATGTAGATTTGAGCAATCGATCGATTTTTTGCGAGGAGCTGTTTGTCTTTTGCTCCTATTTTTATTATTGAATTTTTGCTCCTCTTACTCAATTTATGTTTGTTCGTATCGTAGACTTGAATTTTGACTTGGCTGTTCCTCCGCGTTCCTTCTTTCTTTGTTTTGCTCTCGTTCTCTGTGGGCCTGCTTTTTTTATCTATTTTTGCAAATGATTTCAAAGAACTTCATGGGATTAATGCAAATGCAGATACTGTCACGACTGAATAAAAAGGTTGCAAACTCTGACAGATAAAGATAAAGACAAGCGGATATTTATGTAGGCACGAATAGGTCCCCGCATGTATACATGTATGCGCTCCGATAAATTATAAAATGAGCTGAGAGACATATTAACATTTGCCTAATGGAATTTATCCTCGTTATGGCTGTATTCATGCTTCAACTTCTTTGACGCATCTTTTTATCCTGCAAGGAATGATAAAATAAAAGCTGAAAATCCAAAGTTGTCGAAAACTGTATGTTGACAGCTGTTACACATTATGCTACAAGTCCAATATTTTTCCAACGAAGATAACGAACGTTTTACAGAGCTATTTTCGGATTCATTTTTTTCACCTGCTACGCTACTAAATTAAATTTATTTTGGATACCTGCTCGTTAGATGTAATGGGATTCTTTTAAAGAAACATTGGATCCATTCAATTCCCAATTCCTTGTAGAAATCCTCCACAAAACATTTAGCAAGCAAGATCGTTTCATGGTGATTCAACCCTTGATATTCATCTTCTTATTTTGTGCCTTGTGCACTTAAACAAAAAAGTATTTTCACCATCTTAAATGCTGACTGCTTGTACATCTACTTTCTTCGTTTCCTTCCATTTCATTTAGTATTCTTATTTTCATCATCATCCTTTGCCTTCACATTTGCATATGTGTACAGTGTACACGAGAGGCACTGTACAATGTCTTGCAACTTCAAATGCAAGTTGATGGGGGAAAAAGGAGGAAGCAAACTAATATCCCTCTTTTGGTTTTTTCATGAGCTGCATCATTCTGAATTTCCTTTAAACTTTATTGCATTAACTTGCCAAGTGCAGCATTACATGTATGATACACTCAAGGCTCTTTAAGTACGTATGGAAATACATATGAAGATTGAAGCTGCATCTTAAACTTGGCCTTCCTCTCTTGATTTTCTGCTGGAAAGGCTGACACTCCGTGCAATGCCATGCCATGGTGTGTGTCCTTGGCCTTTGTTTGATATCTCGCTTATTCAAGCACCTCTCATACCCGCTTTCCATTTTCTATTCCGTTTCATGAATGGGACTGCAACAAAAGGCAAAGTACACACATATGAGAAGTAACTGAACATAGCTTATACAGTACTGGATTTTAGTTGCTAAACTCAATTTTTCGGATACAAATGCCCTATCAGCATCCAGCTTTGTAACTAACGATAAGCCCTGTGCGATACACCCTCACTTTATGCTGAGAAAGCATAAACCCTTGAACTTTTTCACTTTTGCTACAGTCTGTAAATTGAGTCAAAGTTACGATATAATTCATAACAATTAGACTTTTGGGAGCATTACAATTGTTGTAAGTGCTCTCCCCGCCGCTGCTCTCTATTTCCGTCCTTGGTACTTACATTCTACTCCCAATTTTTGAGCTCCTCTCATTTTTTCCCAGAGTAAAAGAACGAGGGAAAAATCAACTGGAAGTAGTTGAAGGGAAGTCAAGGAAGGAAGGAGGTAAGAGAAATAGGAGGAGTGTAAATTAGTGCCGTGTACATTTGAAAAGTCTCCCGACTACACATTTCATTTCGTTCCATTTCATTCCAGTTATACTGCTAATGTCGACCTTTAGGCGAATCGTGGAAGATTGGACATTTGGAGAAAGGAATGAGAGAGAGATACAGTTTCCTAATGATGGCTCTGGGAATTCTTCATTCCTACAATTTTGCTATGTATTTACATTCAAATGCATACTCATGCATACATACATACATTCATGCATATATATTTGTCTATTAATGTGAACAATTTTAAGGTTGTTCCACATCATTTATATTTTTCTCTCAGATCCGTCATTATTTTTGCATGTTAGGCTCCGAACCAGACTCCAAATGTATTCCTCGTGTACGGTATACAAAAACTGAATGAACTACTATTTATATCCCAAAAACTCAAGATAAACGGTCGTACAAACTACAGAGAACAAAGGGAAATGAGTAAAGTATATCTACCTATTCGTATTCGTATAATTAATACTTCTCAAGTGGTCGTTTTTCGTTTTACTTTTCTCCTATCCATAGTCATCTATCTCCATTAGTGCCTTGACTACATACAAAAGGAGGAACAATTAAAAAATTTGTGGAATGGAAATAAATTCAGCTTAGTTAATTGCTCTCCGTATCTTTCTCTCTCGCCCTCTCCTCCCCATTTTTATCTCTTTCTGCATGTATCTGTATGTATCGGAGGGAGATATTGGGAAAAGGACTGGGAATGAATATAAAATGAACAAAATCATTGAATGGGCCAATTCAACGAGAACGAGCGAGAACAATACGCAGAACACATACTGACGGTAGGAACACATTGTACATTGAACAGTCGTAGAAATAGAAAACACAACAAGCCGATAGAATCGAAGATAGCCATATTTCCATTTGCCACTATTCCCCTTCAGATTCTTCCGATTGCTTTTCGCTACATCTATACAAAAGATGTATTTGCGAATCTTCGTGAAGTAGCCAGCACGACAGACGAAATTCAGCCACACATACATACACATAAAGATAGACGGACAGAGAGATACAGAAATCCAAAGAAAAGGGAACGTTGGCGATGGAAAATGGCTAGAGCTGAAGCTAATGCAAGTGGAGCAAATAAGTAAAGGATAAAAAAAAGTGAGTATTAGTCTGCGTGCTAGTAGCCTAAATTGATCCTCTTCTCAATGAATTCTGTATATACAGTGCACAGTATGTACATGCATACGTACATACGTTCTGACGGAATCTAAATTGCACATTTATCTCAACGAGTCAGAGAGTGCCTCAAAGGAAGAAACACAAGAAAAAGCTCCCATTGTCCAATATCTGTGTATGTATTGTGCATCTATGTTTATCCGTATATTTTATGGGCTTTCGTAATAACTGCAAATGCACACATTTAGTATAATCGCTGTTATCATATTTTATGGTTTTTATCTGGCTGTATGTTTTCCGTGCTTGTTTTTGTTTTGTATCGGCAAATTGTCTTCAAAATTACTTTTTTCCACTCAAGAAGCTGCATTTGCCTCCTACAGTTTACAATTTTGCCTGTTATACCAACAGCAAACAATTATTGTAATTGTGGTAGACATCCTTTCAAGTCGAAAAAAATCCTGTGAAATAACTTTTCAGCATGCGGACCTAAGAAGTTGTACATTTATGTAGCACGTATATTTTTAGTATTATGCATATTTATGTAATTTGGAGTGCAAAAATTATTCTGCAGTTTTCATTCGGCTACAGCAGTGAAAGTGCAAACTCGCATTTGTTTATATTCATATGTCACAAACAGAAGGGAGGAAAAAAGCTGCAGCTGCAAAAAATAATATCGCTCGATTTTTACATCTCATCGTCAGCCTGACTTTGTGCATTGTTTGTGCCGTGAGGAAAATATTGTATAAAAAATGATGATAACATCTTAGATAATATTTTAAACTCCAAACTCTCTACAAAATAGGAGGGAAGGAGGAAGGAAATCGAGATGCAGAATTCCACTGCTATAGAAAATATACAAAGGAATCATTCAAAATAATAAAAGTAATACAGTAATAAGGGTTGGAATATATGCATCGTACACCCCTCACAGCTCTTGCATTAAAAATTAAGAAAAAAGAAGTAGATGAATAATAGAAATAGAAAAATAAAGACATCATTTTCTGCCTGCGTCTGTGTCTATGTGTGTGCTAGTCTGCGTTCGCTCATACTAAATTTTTGTTTTTGAATCATCACGAACTGCGAATTAGCGGCCAACCACTTGGCCACGCCGACGATTAAATTTTTGACAACATATGTGTGGATGAACGAGTAATTGTATTGTATTGTGACTCTGCCTTCTGTCATTTGATTTTAATTTGTCCGTTGGAACAATGACGAGTCTAATTGCAAGCTTTGAGAAAATGCACTAATTTCCCCGTGCTAATAGAAAATTGCAAGGGATGAAAAGTGAGGGAGGGAGAAGACGAAAGGAAGATGACAAGATAAAGTATAAAAGGGAATATTCGTTTTTTTGCCTCTTGCTTGACACATTTCATTGCTCAAAGGAATAAAAGAAATCAAACTGAATAGAAACGTCTGCATTTAAATATTATATTTTGACACGGATATGTACGTACATAACTGTCATACGTGCAGTGTGTGTGTAACTCATTCACAGCAAATATGCGTATACTTTGCATAGTGTGTTTGTATTGAACTGTGAATAGGTATTTAAATGAGGTATTTAAAAGGCTATTTACTCTCCGTGTTAAAGCTCAAGTCAAGCCTAATGAGGCATACTACCATGTATTATGGAAATGTGATGATCAATGACCAATAAATTAGTGTAGTACTAACATCAACAACAACAACGAAAACAGACGAACTTTTATGTCGTAGTGAAAACAAAATAAGCAGTCCAACTAAAAATTTCAAAAGAAATTTCGACTTTTTAAATGTGACTTCAATCGGAATTTTTTATAGTGATTGAATAGTCACAATTCATCAAGAAAGTTCTTTCATTTATTATTATTATTGCTTTATTTATATTGTCTGTTTTATTAAAAACTCCACATGACTGAATATTTTCTGCTTTCAATGCGCCATATTTTTCTTTATAAATCAGCAGTGTACACAAATACTGTCCTTTTAAGTCTGCATTCAGTCTTAAAAAATGATTGAAATAAGGCACAAACTACAAACTTTCTCTTGATTGAACCTTTGAGATTATGATGTATGAGAATAATTTGAAAAATAGCATGCAATGCAACCGAATTTCAAAAAATGAAAGCATAACCAATTATCAGCCATATTATAAGCATGATAAATAAACTTGTGAACAACAAGCAAATCATAAGCTCAGCCTTAATAAATATTTCAATGCTCATATTTAACATTTTATTTTTGCACTTGCATATTATGCGGAATCAGTTTTATCACCTTTTTAATTTCAATTTTACTCCGTATAAAATTCTACAAAACATTTTAGTGAATTTTAACATTTTAGAGCTAAACAGCCTTTTCTTTTTAACTTTAAACCCCTCACATTTAACCTGCAATAAAAAGTTGGTTTGAGGAGTATGTATGACGTGCCTGTGTGTGTGTTACATAAAATCAAACAACGCATTCCACAAGTTTATTGCTGTATGTTGAAAAAACCCTTAAAAAGTTAGGAAAGGTTGATACGTTAGGTTCAAATTCCACAGTAATTTGCTGCATTGAATTGCTGATTCCATACATACATATTTGAATTATCATTATGTGTATCTGATGTTGTCCTGATTAGATAACCAAGACCAAGAGGCAAGCTATTAGTTATGTTAAATTTTAATCTGTCTCTACACTACAGTAATTTTGGGTGTTGATTTCCCGGTTTATCGAGCCCTCTCTCCTTGGATATACAGTAAAATTAAACAGAAAACAATGGCAGAAAATCCTGTATACATGGTGTATCAATATCAATGGCCGTCGAATGGAGTGGATTACGAATTAAAGTTAACATACATAACATATGTATATCCCCTTGCCATGTTGAGGAAGACTCGGACTTTGTTTAGGAATCTCATTGAATTTCAAATTTCAATTCTCTCGTCGCATCTCGCCTCTCCTCTCCTCGAAACTCGAATCCCAAGCCCAAATGCACTTCCCAAAAATGTTTGTGTGTGTGTATGTGTATGTGTCTTCTTCTGTTGGGCAGTTTAAACACACACAAGTATCGTGATGGTGATAGGATGTGGATGCTTATAGTTAAAAAAAGACAATTGAACATACATATGGCGAGACTCTTTGTCTTTTGTTTTGTTCAACACAACTCCCCCATCATTTAACCATTATACATGGCACATTTGTATGGATATTTATATTCATAAGATATTTCGCCGTGGGTCAACTGTGCTTTCCGCTTTGGCTGTATGGTGAATGATGCTCTTCTTCTCGTCTCATCGCCGAATGTGATTGTGATGTTGAGCATAAACATTCATACATATGTGATATACGCATATAGAGAGTCAACGGCGAAGCGGCTATAATGGTTAGAACCTTTTAAGTTTGTTTGTTTACCATTGACATTGATCATTTATTAAATTTGGATAGAATAACGGCGAAAAAAGCGCACCACAGTTTAATCCATATGAGAGTACTGATTGAACTCGTAAATCTTTGGATCATTTAAGCAAGAATATTTATAATATTAATATTAATGCATCAAAATTTTACAAAGATTGAAGTACATACATACTTTTGGACTTGGGCATCTAATACAATTCAAACGGCATTCTTGTGCTGCAATAAAATAAAATGGTACAAGTTCTTACAACAAACACAGAAAATACTATTATAATATTCTGAAGCTTATTTAAATGATTAAGTAGTATCTTTTAACGGCTCCCTCTGAAACCCGTTTTGAGGCTGTCCGGCTAAACAACAATATATATAATACACTTGTTGTTCTTTTCCTAAAGACTTGATCTATATTTTAGAAAAAAAATGCAGACAATAAATGTGATAAAACTATGAAAAAGTAAAAATTCAAAAAATAATGTGATGAAGGGATTACATTTTTATTTTGCAAATGATCAATGTTTGGACATTGGACTGTAGGGCTCTTTGCATAATACAGTGATAAATTGAGGCATGCCTTGGGGGAGTGGTCCATTGATACTAGCTGTAATTAACTTGTCCAGTGCGGTATAATTAACAAAAAATTGCGTGGGTGATGTTGACTTTGGTCTGGGTTGCGCTTCCCCTTGTTAATTTGATTAATGACGTATGAAGTTCCAATGTATCAAGTGATAATTTAAGAGTTGATTTTACCCACCTGATAGCATATGTGCTGAAGGGAGCGTGAAAGCATAGTCAACATAGTCATGATGTTGAGCTTTTGATTCAAGTTATAAATCAAAGAAATCTTACAGTTTTTCCGAAATCCCTTTTGCATGCTAATTATTCAAGCTTATTCATTATGAAAGTACTTGAAGTTTATCCTTCAACTGATATTTTACAAATGTTAATGTCTAGCAGCCCCATTAATCTTTTTATTAACGGCGTATTTAGCTATGCAAATACATATAGTAAATAGATCCGTTTCAATGCAATGCTTGACAAATTGTGTATCTCCATTGAATGCATTTTAGCGCTGCAAGATCAGATGTCAAGTTGTTTATTCAGCTTGTCTTTGATTATCGCGGCCATAACTGTCAAGATAAACAGGCATTAAGAATCACTTGAAAAACATGTTCACGATATATTTTTAAAGACATTATGCACTTTATACATACGTGCAGAAACCAGCCCCAGACGTCTTATTGTCATCTGGTTGCACACTGCACTTAACTGTGCAAGCAAGGAAATGCAACATTGGTTAGATACATACCAGAATAACAAATGCCATTGTTGCAAAGGTGCATACTTGGTTTGAAGTCACGGAGTACGAAGTATTTGTCATAACCTGCTGTCGTATTGTGTCGAGCCACTTTTTTTGAAACGAAAAATCTTTTCCATCTGATCTACAGTATTGAAAATTGGTTGTAAATTGTGTAGTAATATGTCTAATGTTACTGTTCAATTTAAATTACCGGAGACTGTACCCTATACCCATGACATGATTTCAAAACAGTGTATTGTATGTATATGTATTACGTTACTTTTCACATAACGTATCGACGCTGATCAAGAAATGACATAATTTTGGGATGACTTTGCCAATTCAATTTAAAATTTACAATGTAAAGACGTGAGCATTTACTTTCAATTTTGTTTTTTATGACAAACTGCACAATTTAAGATAAATTGGATTATTCTCCCAATATGATTTAACAAAACAAAATGGGACAATAGAGCACCGCATTCAATTTTCAATCTCAGATTAAGTTCTTTGTTAAAACATAAACACAAACATTAAGATGTTTGTCAGAAAAGGAAAGTTTTTATCTGCATACATAAATACATACAAAAAAATTGCTGCGACTCTGTATGACTTACCTACACAACATACTTCAGAAAAAATGGGAGATTTGTACTTTTTATCGTGCATATATGGCACGAACAACGATAAAGATAGCGGCGCAAGGCCGAAGTATTGTACAAAACGACAAAAAATTTACAGTTTTATGAATGAGATGAAAATCTTGTTCGATTTTAAAAGTAGCCTTACATTTTTATGCCGCCGTGTTATTGTTCCACGATCACGCACAAACTTTATAACCGAATCATATATATCTTGTACTTTAAAATTAAATCAAACGTTAGTATTTATAGGTAAATATAACGCAATATTTACAACGATCATGTTTCTTTATTTTTCAGGTTATGGAGCCCAAAAAGTGGAGAGTAGCGGTGCGGGAAGTCTTTACCGCGGACGATTTGTAGGCAGACTAACAACTAGAGCTCATAAAGTAAGTGGTGAAGTTTACGCCACCGATGCCAGGACACTTCACATCCGCGGATTCAATTATGACGGAGCTGGTCCAGGTATATAAACTAATTTCAATATCTTTGCTTTGATATTTATAGAAACGCATGTAATTAAGGCTAGCCGTAGTTTTTATCCAGCTTTTATCCGTGACACAAGCTGTGTGACATTAATATCTAATTTTTCTGTAGTGGTGATGGGTGAACTTTCATGGGGGTAAAAATCTTGTAGTTTTTTTCAGCACTATATTTATCGCTATTCACATTTATCTACTTGGGAAAAGGACTGCGTGCTGTCTTACAGTATGATCGAAGATATAACAAGCCCAACAAAGTAATGGTGATAAAAATACACATGTAAGAGTTCCTTTTGCATGCATGTGGACGACACGACTCTGGTCTGGACTGTCCTGGATGTACAATGTACATAGCTAGTGCGTGTACCATGTTTAATTCAAGTTTTGGTCAAATTGTTTCTTGCTTTTGCCTGCCTATGTCTCAAAGACTATAATTAGAATTTGAGTTGATTCAAGTTGCTAAAGAATAAAACCGTAAGTTTAGTACTACGCGTACGTATGTATACATATTACATATATATATATGCTTCTTCAATATAACTGATACGCATCAGTGGGTATAAACTTGTATTATGGAAAAGATAGGAGTAAGCAGTTTTAGTGAGAAATTGTAAATGGACGGAAAGTTTTTGTTTTCCCTAATGGCCCAGGCCACTTAAGTATACAGCATATGTAGAACATGAAGCAGACTTGAGCCAACTCCTCTTTTCTCCATAAAACATTATCGTGCATGAACAACTATTCCCGGAGAAATGACAGAGAAAGCAAAACTGTTTTGCTCCCGACTTGACATACATAGGTACATATGAATATGTTGACTTTTGATGAGCAGAAACATTTGCTTGCATGCAAAGTTGCGAGGAATCGTCAAAACCAACAGTCTACAAACACAATGTTATTGTTACAAATGTGGATCATTATTATTTAAGCATTTAGACTGAAAGCGGTAAACAGAAGCTTTTCTTTCAAATATGATGGTGTAACTGCAACTGCATGTACAATGTACAATGCACCAGCACAGCCTCCGTTTTGCAATTTTATGATTGTGAATCCTTGTCTTGTTGCTGTCTGTTTGTTTAAAAAGTGCTGTCATTCAAAAATTTCATTCCACGTCATGCATTTTAATAGAAAATGACCTTTACCCTTAAATCTCAAATAAGTATCTCTGGGGCAAAACATCTTTTCCTTTCTGCATTTTTTGTAGTTACTTTGTACTTGGCTACTTGGCTTGAGTGAAAATTTGCCGGCTGATAGCTTGCACACATACATCATACATAAAGCTAATCTAATTTACTATGTGCCCTTGCTCTTTTAGTTTTTTTTTCTGAGAAACAATTTAACTTGCATTAAAATGATATGCAATAAAACAGAGAGATAGAAGGCGTCATAGGGAGCCAAAGAGAGAGAAAGATTTAATTGGAAATGAGAAAAAATTAGCAAAAAATGTAACTGTATCTTATACACCGCCAAGGAATTTCAAGGTCGTTACAAATAACTGTGCTTAAGGTTGGCGCGTACTGCTTACTTTACATTGTATTTACACCTACATACATACATACGTGCATGCTCCTATTACCCCATTCAAGAATAACAATGGAAAATGGAAAAGACGAATCATTGTATATTCATATAAATAGTAAATAAGTAGGATATAATATACGATATAGGATACAATAAATACTATACTATGGAAAATACAATACAGTATTATTTATCTACTTCTTGTCCACAAACAACGTGCAGTGCAATCCGTGTGATGTGTGGTTGGTGTGAGAAAATAAACCTTGAATAAGTTAAGCCCAAACGAAAACCGCGAGCTAAAATTCCAAAACTCTGTATGATATTTTTGACCGTGGATGGATGAATGCAGAAATGTATGTATTATGTAGACACATAAGTATTTGGACACGTAGTTGCATATCTGATGCCTTTTGGTTTCCTCTAATTAGTCAAGCTTCTTAATTGGATTCCATTTGTCAATCAAAGCTGAAGCCGCACGATACGACGCGACAAAAACCAGGGAGAGAAAAACGACTGTAATGTGCAGTATACATGCATAGTAGATACAGAACAGAACCTGTACTGCAGATAGAAGTATACATGAAAGCGTATGCAGCTTTTTATTTCCTTGGTTTACGACTTGAGGGATTGGATTTATTGAATAGTGCGAGAGTCTCCACACAAACATACAGTAGCCACAGGAACTCGTGTGTGTCTTGTGTCTTGTCATCAGTCCTGTTACATATAAAACAGAATTTGTCAATGACAGTCGGCTGTCGACGGCCGCCTCTCTGATGCCTTATATTCATATCGTACAGTTATACACACTCCTCAATTTTACGTTTCAAATAATGACCGTTTCCACATAAACAACAATGACAACATCATACTTTGGCGTGATGACAATTATCGAATTATCGTGAGCATAAAACTGAAATGGAGGATTTTTCGCATCTTTTTGTTTGCATCATTTCCCTCCTGTTTACTTTTCTAACAAAAGTGTTAAATGATGAACTGTGAGTTGAAAAAGTTTCTGTAAAATTTAAATTTAAATGCTCAAAGTATTAGAGTTTGTATTGTACTTTTGCACGTAATCCCAGGTTTTTTGCTTGGACTAAATTTGAAAAGATTTGACATGTTAATCAGGAGAGAGTTTATTACAGTATTCTATGGTAGATTTGAGAATCTAGATGGAAATCCAATTATACATATTCACCTATATGTGTGGGTATTTTCTGACTAGCCTGTACTATGTAGGGTTAGCTAGCTGATATAATAAAATATTTTCCCGGGTTTAAACCAGCTGGAATTTTGGTCCGGGGTCTGGAGTACCAGAAATTCGTGCGGTTCGCCAAGTACGGAAAAGGACGTAACGTGAAGAGGATAAATATTTGAAGGAGAGGAGTCATTCAGCAGAATATATTCTACGCAGGGACGTTACATGTGAAGAGAGTGGGAGAGAGAGAACAGTTGAGGTTGAAAAGCCAAGCTAAAATCTAGAATTCTAACTACATAGCTGGCTTTTAGATAGATGTGGCAACTGGAAAACTATTGTTTATTCAAGAGAATCCTCAAAAAGACTTCTCTGGAGGATGGTAAACATTAAAACCATGTCTAAGTTGTCAAAGTCAATTGTTTGCCGTCTCAAATTACATCATGGCCACGAGTTTCTGCTTTAGCTTCAGTTCCAGCTCCAGCACCAGTTCCAAGTTTTAGGAAATGCCGTTGACCCAATAATGTTGTACAAATGTAAGTATGTATGTAGCTGGTGGCATGATAATATTAATAATAATAATTCAAATGTAAATAAAAAGTCATTCTCAACTTAAGATGAAGACGGGAGTTATTCTCCTTCTTATTTACATTTCTCGTTAGTCTCACGCGTGCCGTATCTGAATCTGTTTCATAAGAAAATTTTAACTCTGTATACATTTGTATTTTATAATAAAATTATACCTGGTGCAAATTGTGAGCGTCCAATTTCAAAACAAAAGTAAATAATGTACTACTTGGAATAAAAAGAATGGTGCAAACGCTCCTTTTGAAATTGGCAAAATATTATTTTTGTAATGTTATGAATGAGAGTCTACATTTTTCTTCTACAGAGGATGGGGATAACACAAAAGTTTTTTAAAACTGTATTATCATGGTCAATAAAAAGGGCCGTAGACACAGAAAAATGAGACTTTTACATTTTATAATAAGTAAGTACATTCTCCATTTTCCACACGTCAGTGAGTCTATCTAGGTAAATTAAAAATGATGGCGGTAGCACCATCATTAGTCATTTTTCCCTGTTTGGATGGGACTTTACAAGAAATATTGTACGAGATACAATAACTACCTGCAGTAACAACGACCAGTAGAACCAACACACGTTGATGTGATACTAAGAATAATTGATAGCTTCCTTTTAAAGAAAATACATACATACATAAAAATGCATAAGTAATATATTAAGTATGATGAGCATATAATATACATAAACGGCGCATAAAATAAAATAGTAAATAGAGGGAAAGATGAAAAGACAAAGTTAAAAAGATGAAGAGGAGCAGGAACGAAAACCTTTGAAGATTAATGAATATGTTTGGAGGAAAACAAAAAACAACAAAGAGGGATGACGAGAGATGAGACGTTTTCCTATCTTCAGCCTTTTTACGTGAAGATTAAACATGTAGACACACGCTGTCAAGCTTTTGTGGCATAATTATTATTATCGCTCCTATCACATGTGATCTGCAGTTTTATATTTATGCGTGTACATGTATGTTTTTAGCATGTATGTAGGTACTCAAATTCCTACATTCATTTCTGATGCACGTTCGGCCATGACATTAGTTATTTCTCCTCTCCATATTACATACATATATTTGTACACATAAAATTAAAAACCCCGTTGCATCTGTCAACGAGTTTTCACCACAGAGTCGTACATTTTTATACGCACGTATAGGTGCATATTTAAGTATATAAAGTTATATTATAGCATTTCGCTGTATTTGCAAAGATGAAGAACATCAAAAAATAGGAGCTGTAACCATGTAGTAATATAATACTAAAGTTGCATTCAGACACTTGTTCTTTTTCTGGGTGCATTTTGTTATGATGAAAATGTAATGAACTCTATTTCAAAATTAAAAGCCATAAACTAAAATACCTACTATGGAAAAATTGCATACTGTGGACACTCCTTCTGTTTTTTGTGCGGCAATGTACGTTTTTTATAATCGACGTCTCTAATACATAAGTATTTACTATTTAAAATAATTACTATTGTGGCTGGGTCATTTCCTTGGTTATTAAAAAGTAAAAAGTATTTTAAAAATATGCGTGCCTAGACAGACAAGATATGCGTATTTTATGCATGTTGTTGAGGTGTAATTACATTTTTCTTTCTCATTTAGACACCGCCAATATAATATCTTGTATTGTCTGTGCAATGTGTAACCTCAATAAAACAAAATGCTGTTTCAATTTCAATGCGGATAGTCTAGACCACTCTATATACTGAGCACTGTACACGTATATGCTTACTACATAGCATACAATACCAGCTGCCAAAAATCATGTTTGGTTGCAAGAGCTTAGACTGTCACAAAACTTGAAGATTGCACTGTGGACGAAAAAAACGCAAAAATTAGTACTCGTGTGAAAATTCCATTAGTCAAAAAATACTTCTAATTTATGGTTAGCATGAGCCACATTTTCACCGTGTCATATCCCATCTTGTATATCATACCATGTCACTGTCACGCATTTAATTTAATAATAACGCTGACGACTTTTCCTTTTCTTCTCCAAGAAAAATGATCTCGATTTGAGCTGAAAATTAGTTACTACTGTATGCTGCCAATTCTTTGTATTTGCTCTTCGCTTAAACGCTCAAGACAGTAATTATCGGAAACACACTCATAATTTTTTTGGTTGTACGCTTGATTGCCTTTGCCTTAAAGAAAATTTCATCACACTAAAAACGCCTCGACCAGCAATTCTTTTTTATTAAATTCACATGTCCAAAATTTAATTTGAACTGATGCCGATACATTACGCACCCTGTGTGCTATATGTAGCTATTTGACAGGACTCCGCTTTCGATTTCGACTCGAGAGAATTGTAAATTTATGAGGGAAAAATTCAATAAGGCATTAAATGGTCTTTTTCTACACGAATATATAGGTAAACGCTGCGTATGTCGTACACTGTACATGTACATATTAAACGCAGCATATTTATGCGTAGAGTAAGACTACAGTATTGAAAATACCAGAAGTGCTGGACTTAGTGGAATCTGGATCGGAAGACTGGACGGCTGGCTGGCTAGATAGATGGATGGACATAACTTCTCGGCGTGATATATTAGATGTACACGTGCGTGCCGTCCATCAAATACATACGTACTTAAGTGGAAGGAAAGCCTTGAAAAAACGGGGAGAAATAGACATGGAACTGAATAAAATATGAAACAGCGTCCAGTCGAATGATTTCACATTTTAAATTGTTTAAAATTTCACCACAAACCCCGCAAGCATACATAAATAAATACAGGGTTGCCAATAAGTTCTGACACTGATATTTGAAACACCGTAGCACATTCAATTCTTATCCGATTCTTATCAAATTGATACTGATTCAAGTTTATGCTTTTAGTTTCAAGAAAAAAATCGGCTGGGTCGCCATTTTACGTTTTTCGAAGTTAAGCCCTTGCTAACAATAGCATATCGCAATGTTTTGTCATAAAAACAGAAAAATGAAAAATTCGAAGTTTTTGAGCTACGTAAAATTTCAGTTGTTACTCAAACCACGGTCATGAAAATGGTATAATGCACTCTTCAAACCCTGAAGCAAATGACCTAATACTAAAAAGTGTCATAAGTGGTCGCAGCACCCAACAATTGAATGAATAATCCGAAATTAGTTGATAAATCTGGTCGTCAGCTGATTCCGTCCCTCTAAAGAAGTCACGATTAAGACTCAAAGCTTCGCAAAATACATTTTAGAGGCGGTGGTACATTCACTCTATCGAAAAACATTCGACAGGAACTTTTGGACTGGTTAACAGATCTCTAATCCAGTTTACTACTTGCACATGGCTCAAAACTAGCTAAAAAATGCATGAAAAAACGTTTCATAGCATCATCTCCAAGATTTAGTGACCTCAGTTCTCATCAAGCGTAAATCTTATAAACTTCTTTATGTGCCCCCAACTTGAACCAGTAGTAAAGGCTGCTAGTCATGCCGATTCGGATTTTCTAAAAGCACCCATCGTAAGCACTTGCTCTGAGTTTTCTAGGAAACCATTCAAAATTCGGTTTTACGATGGCTGTCACTTCCACAAGTGAGAAAGGGCACAATTTAAAGTTATTTCAAAAAATAAAAATACAGCATTAATCTATATGCATCTCCTAATTTCTGTGCCAATTTTTATCACAGTAAGTTGAATAGCACCTGAGATATCGATAAAAACGCCAGTGTCAGAACTTATTGGCAACCCTGTAAAGGTACTCTATACTTTTACACAATACATAAAATTTTGATCAATACTCAATATAAAATCGAAAGCGTGTTTGCCGTCGAAATTATTAAATATGTGATGGGCTCACATTAAAGTAAGCGATTGTTTTTTATTTTTAAGAACATGGTGCAAAAAGGGAAAGCCAACTCTTGGGTATACATGCAAACTGCTGTATAGAGAAATTGAAACCCAATACGATAAAAAATTGTGCAACGCTTTACAGTAACTATAAAAATAGGCGCAGAAAGTGTAGGATAATTTACCAGTAGTTATATAACACACATGCATATTTTCGAGGTATATCCAAGGTTTAAATTATAGACACGGGCAAAGTTATTGCAGTAAATCAATGTTATTGTGATGCTAAAGTTTCTCTCTGCATTAAACTGATGAATTCAATTCAGCGTAGTTTGTTTGCAAATGAAAGACTTGTAGACGTTGCTCTCCTTACATACATAGTTACATCTTTACGCAACTCTGCAATGTGAATATTACACTTGCAACTTTTATTCTCCAACTTTTTCTCGTTTACCCTCTAAAAAGTATAATGCAATGTAATATCGGCATAAAATTGAGGATACTTAGATAACATTGGGTGTATAATGCATAAGCCTGCCATAAATAAATTTACCTATACATTACAACTGAACATAAAGACACTTGAATCATTGTACGATATAAATTGTAATGTACATAGTACATACCCTCGCATAAAGTACTTTCTTCAATGCTATGTAAGTATACACAAAAGTTTTTCAAGGAATCGCTCGAATTTTGAACAAAAAGAAGGCAAAACGACAGAGTGTATGTAGTATGGAAATTTTGCATTCTCTTTTTTCTTCTCTCTTTACTGAAGAGTTTATCAGTTTGTGATATCCGTTTGCCAGTTTTTCTTGCGCCTCTTCCTGTGCTTTTGGTCCTGGAGCGATTCAAAAGGTTGTTATTTACCATTTTTATCTGCTGACTTTGAATGTGTCCCATTCTTTGGAAATTTCAAAAGTTGGGCACTTTTTCTTTATCTTTTTTCTCCGCTCAAATTCTCAGCCTGTCTATTACACACATTCGTGGTAACGGGAGTAGAGCAAAGTACTCATACAATAGATATGCAGATATGGCCAATTCACAAGGTGATGGAATAAATTAAGCTTGCAATTTTTACCACAAGGAAAGTTGAGGGTAAAGGCAAGTATGTACAATGTACAGTGTATATAGTGAATAGATGAAAGGGAAAAATATCGGTAGCACAAAAGTACAAAACACGACAAAGCTTTTGGCATTTACTCTGTTATTAGCACTATTTACACTCACGTTTATTCATATTCATAAGAAAGAAGTTCCACATTCATATTCATATTCATACGCATTCACATGCACATTTTCCACATTGGTTATCATAAGTAGTTCATAAATGGCTGTCAAACACTACATACGACTGTTTTGTTCAAATGTATTGTAATGATAAAAATACGATCATATTTCTGATCATGACGATGGTACGCAGAATGTGAGAAAGTAAGGCCATGGGCGACAGGCAGGAATAGGAATACATACATTTGTAATTTGTATTTGTAGAAAATCAAAATAAAATTAGAGTAACTTCCAAGTTGCTTAAACTTTGAGCAGATTTCCAAGACAGTGACAGCCAAAGTGACAGCGACAGGAGGGCACTATAACATGCAAGGCTGAAAGGGAAAGCGAAAATACTCTATTATTTACCATATCGCACAAACAAAGTTTATACATATTCTTCGTACAAATGCACGTACATGCTTGCCTGAAGTATAGTCAACGATTGCATTCTCAATTCACCGCCATGCAATATTGATGGTTACTGTACAAGGAGGAGGGTGAGGAAGCCGATCGATAAGAGATCGAAAACTTTGATAACTATACACTATACATTATATATATACACATATAACATTAAACTGTACAATTTTACTGCTGTTGGCAATATTATAAGATGATGTCTGCGCTTTTGAAATTAGCAGCACACACCAAGCCAGCCTAACCATATTTTTACTCATCGAAAACTAATATCAATTGAATGTTCTGCCCTTTACATGCATGTGATCTCGAGGAAAGTGATTAGTAGTCCCATGAAATTACGATCACGATTAAGTTTAGGAATTTGATTCCGTGCGGATTACACATATCTAGAGATATTAGTTCTCAACTTTCCACACTCTCACATTCCACCCGATTTTCCTCGAATTTCGAATCAAATGAGTGGACCTGTACTTATGAAGTATATTATACGTAACCGATACCTGTATTTATACAAACTCGGTGACTGTACTCGACTATTTCCCCAATATGTAGTTCTGTAGAATTACATAAGTTTTCGGTTGAAAGTCGGCTATGGTGATGTATCGGAATCTGTAGCTGTGGAATTTGAGGAAACGAGAGATGGGATGAAATAAAATTCCAACTCGTTGACTCTCCGCTATTCGGGAATCAGAATCGGGACCAGAACTAGAATTGACATCCTCTTGCGATACAAAGTAACGTCTCGTGGAATGGGTGCTGCTACTCTTGATGATGAGGATGCGGAAGCCATGAGAGAGAGCGATCCGAGATTCCAGTAATTAAACCAGGGAAAAGATAAGCCTGTGTACTATACTTTAATATATTATACACAAAGCCTACAACAGCAAGGACTATCATATGAATTTTGAGAATAGATGACTTCAATAACCAGAGACAGTGCTAAATGCAATATGGGACAACATAATTGTATCATATTATGTTCTTATGACGAACCTAATAATACTTTTTCCAAAAACGCTGCAATGTATGTATATATGTACTGTTTGTATGTTAAATGTACAGTGTAAATAAGAATTTTATATTGCAACCTTACATAGTGTAAAATGGACACCCTGGATGAACGGGTAGGGCTCGTATTAACTATTTACCTCGTACATGATGGATGTTCCGGAAAAGTAAGATAGCTAGGTGGGAGCTTTATGAAGCACGTTATATAACTAAAATACAGTGTTTTGGTATACTATTCTGTAAAGTTTTGCCTGGCTGCACAACAACAAAGGTTCACCTCCCAACTCTGTCCACAACTGCCGTCAGTTGACATTTGCTTGGACGACTTTCTGTATTTGCTCGATTGTGACTTGACTTGGGTGACAGTGCAGTCCACGCACAGAAAGATAGACAGGCAGACAAACAGATGCGTACAAAGTATGTATGAAGATAGACGACATTTTTGTCCACAAAGCATTGTAAGTACAAACGAATTTGTGCGACAGTGTAGTTAGGCGGGAAAAGTAGACTAGGGAGAATCAATGTGAGTAAATAAAAGTCCAGCGGACAGGCCACAATTTGGAAAATAATGTTTGGATATGTCATTCCTCAATTTATCCTCTCCGCTGTTAATTATAACTATACTAGTAATGGAGGCCAACAAGGAACGGCGAAAGTAAAGAATAAAATTCCCAGAGTTATAAAATAACAAGTCAAACATGAGTGTCTATGCGTGTGTACTATGAATATATTTGTACTATGAACTATACTGCGTATACAATGCGGCGGCCTTTCCTGTTGGTTAGCAATTTGCGTTTGAAGACTGGGTGAGTGTGCAATTAATATTGAGAATGAGAATAAGCAAGAGGAGGAGAATGACGGAGCTTTCGGTGAGCACAACACGAATTTACACACGAATACAAATACGAATACGAATGAATGGGATAAGAGGCATTCGTGCAAATGAGGTATTTAGACACCTCTCTTTGGAGATGGCCCTCGTTGAAAGGGAGTATGAGGAGACGTGACAGTTCGACCATTCACACGACTCTACTTGTCGGCAACACTTGTCTCCTCTTAGGTAAAGAATGAGAATAAATTGCAATTAGATTCGATGTAAACTGCAAAGCGTTTTTAAATCATCCCCATTTATTTACACATACATATACATACGGTAATACACACACATGCAAGAACACCCATTTATTTTCTCCAAAGATAATTGTCCATTTCAGATCGTGGAGGAATTTTGCAAACGTGAATGCGAATATTAGTATTAGTATACATATAAAGTCGAGACTTTAGGGTATCTCAATTCTCCATCTGGTTTCTAGGGTGATGGCATGGCCTTTGTCTATATATAGCGGGATACGTGAGATAATGCAGAGACAATTTGAGCATAAGTGCATCATGCGTCATCAAGACATAAAATCAAATAAAATAAAATGAATTCCAGTGAATGGCTGAATAGCGAAAGAAGCAGCAGCAGCAGCCATGACTACCATTGAAGACAGCGCGGCAAGAAATCATCATCATTTTGAGCGAGATGCACACTAAAAGTCAAAATGCTTTCTTCTTCACAATATTTAGTAATGTCGGACTATAAATTTACGGCGCTTTATGGCTTTTATTTCTCATGAAACTCTGAACTTGGGTATTTTTGCTTATTGCTTGTAAAATTTGAAAAAAAGTTATGTATATTTTTACAATTTTATCATTAACCCATTTTGTTAATGACCATCTGACAGCAGCCAATTTTTGTACATTTTTTCAAAAATAGATGCGTTTTTCTGGACTGGCTTCACGGAGCACCCGAGTCCTCAGGGGATAATCATTCCTGATGAGAAGGGAACGTGAGTAATTTTCTTAAAATTTTCCCATCATGATATTGTTAGTAACTTTAGGCCCGCATTACTTATTCCTTCAATAATTCCTCACTTTACCTTTCCCCTGAATTTGAGGAGAAAATGAGGTGTGAAATGTGAAAAGATTCCAAGATGCGAGTTGAAATACTAATACGTAATAATTTTGACCCGATTTTTATACGGTAACATGTTGAACTGACAGGAAGGAGGTTTTGAGCGCCTACAGTAATCAAGATGTCACGATAACGCTGCCTGATGGACTCACTCTTCGGGATATTAAGTGGTTGGCCGTTTGGTGTCGAGCCTACGAGGTAAGAAAAATATGAGAAAGAATGCATGAATGAATGAAAAAAATGAAAATTTATTTTAAGCATCACCTTCCTATTCAAATTCAAAGACAGATTCACATTCGGATCCAGATGTTCATATGTATACATAAATAGATTCCGATTCAAATTCAAATTGAGATTCAACCTTAGGTTTAGGTTTAGGTTCAGATTCAACGATGGATTCAGTTTCAAATTTAGATTCAAATTTACCCAGAGAGAACACATGCATGTATGCTCAATCTTTTAGCTTCACGTATTAAATGGCTGGGTGAAAAACTGAAGAAGAAAGTCAGAGTCAGCACTATAATATAATATAATAGAATAGAATAGGTGTGAGAAAAAGGAGAAGGAACATTTAGATTATACAAGAATTTTCCTACGTAGTCATGCTAAAACGTGCAAAAAAATTTCGGCTTTTGAAAATCTACCCGAAAATGAATGGAAAGTGGAAAGTGGAGCAGCAAAAAATGGGAAAGTGAAAGAAGACAAAGGCGAAGGAGGTAATACGAATTGGTACCTATGAACCTATGTATGTATTATATGTATAATGTCTATTATAAGGCTAGTTGGTTTGGTTTTCTCCAAAGTCTTTCCGCTTCATCAATTTTTATACGCCACGTCCTCCATTCATGGACTGCCGACGAAAATGAAAACCAAACGAAATGAAAGTCAACCCATGTGCATATTCAAATGCAGCTATACATACACATACATAAAACAGAACTATATACATTTAGATGTATAGATAGTGTATATTCTGCCTATATGGTCCTTTTCAAAGATTGTGATTAACCACATGGCTTCAAACCAGTTTAGTTCAACTTGGCTTGAGTCAAAGTCCCTGGCTCTGGCTCTGGCTTTGGCTCTGACTCTGACTTTCTCCTCCTCTTCCGTATGCGTAATCATGCTGTAATGACCCTGCAGGCCTCGCGTCTTTTGTCGAGATCCTTTCTTCCGTCGTAAAATATTTCACCTATTTGCATATCCTCTTCAACTTTACTCTAGGCGGATTCTCAGTCAAAGACACAGAGAGAAAAAGATATGTGTATAGATAAAGCGGGAAACACATACGCAGAAAAACTGGAGTCTAAAGTTCACGGAAGGGAAATGCAAACCTCAACCCGACTCGATTCAACTAAACTAAACTAAACTCAACTCACAAAGTTTTCACTTTCTTTTAACATCACTCATCACCATCTCTTCCCACTCTACATTTTTGACTGTAGGTCTATCCACGGTTACTTGCATAATTTTTCGTGGGTGGCACTTGGATTATCACGAGTGAATTTACATCAAGATAACTTTCACTTAGCAGTTTGTTTCCCTCTTCCGTCTCCCTCATTCACAAAACATAATATCTGTATTACATGGTAAACATGATGGAACTAAATAACTATGTAGGAGAGATGCACGCCTTGTATCTTTTACTTGTACTTTTTATGCCGGGTAAAAACCCGAGGGAGAGTAAAAGAGATAACACAACATTTTGCTCATTAACATGGGAAAAATTCAGAGCGTAAAGGTGTGTACACACAGTTAGTTTTTACCTTGAATCATCTGGTTGAGTACTCGAGCAATTAACTGTAGGCGACATTTCTTGATATTTTAGAGAAAGAAGAGTAAATGGAGAAAAAAGTCTGGTAAATTATAAATCAGAAAATTACTGGGCCGACTGTCGTGTGTAAATAGAAGAAAGACTCGTCTAATGAAATTATAGGCAACGGTGACACTACCAGTCAAAAGCGTAGGAGGAAACAAAGCAAGGATAAACGCAGAATAAAATAAAAGAATCTGAAAAAGGGGGTGCATTGAAAAAATACGACTTTTAAAATATTAAGTACAAAAAATGGACTTTTATCAACTTGATTTTAATCGAATTTTATTCAGGTAAACTTTGGAGACTTGGTAATCCCGGCCGATTTGGACTATCCTCAACCCCATGTGTAAGAAAGCAAATTAAAATATATGAGGAAGGTACAAATAATTTAAATTGTATGGGATTAAATAGATCAAGGATTCTTGTTTTGCTCTTATACTTAGAATTGGATCTCTTTCTGGACAACATGCCGTCGCCTCTGGACCAATCGTCGTGGTGGACGCTCAAACGATTTTACTTCCTGACTTTAGCTACGACGGTCAAGCTCCTGGTGAGTCAAGTTTAAATAAATGATTTTTCTCCGGGCAATTTGGTTTCAATCTCTCCGCCATACCCATTTCAATATCAGCATCAATAGCTTTGATTTTTACCCATTTCCCTTTATTTTACGCTTATCTTCCAATGTAACGGTTACGGCAATGGTAACGTTAGCGTTTAAATTTACGTTTATCACCGCTCTCCCTCCAATTTTACACAGATGTGCACTTTTTGGTGGGCAAGGGAAAGCCGGGTCCGGATGGAACCGTCGTTCCAGATGAGACTGGCGGCGAAACTCCGCTCGTAAAAGCGGACAAGAAGACCATGGTTCTCAGCCTTCCTGGAGACCTCACCATTTTTGACATTGACTACTTTGGCGTGTGGTGTCGTCTATACTACGTCGACTTTGGTAATGTCAAGGTTCCCAAGAACTTGAATGTACCACCATCCTTGAAAATGCTGGGAGTTACACCACAGGTAAGGAGTCTGAAATTCTTATCCCTCTTTTACTCATTCCGATTACATACGAGTTACCCCCGCAAATCCTTTAGTATGCTTAATCGCCTCATAAAACGCAAAAAAACGCATAAAGAATCCCAAGCCAGATTCAAACAAAAAACAACAACATACGACCAATAAAATCCAGGGTGTAATGGCAGGAGCATTGAACAAGGTAAAATGTAAGGAATTGATTGGAAATCAGCTTTAGAATTCATATCAGGTGCTACGATTGGATCCAATTCGTGAGCTTTGCTTTTGTGTAATAATTTTAATGAAGGTCCAATAAGTTTCAAGAGTTGTTTGCACACAGACTGCTTTGGTTTGTAGAGGGACGGCTGTATGGAACTTTTAATCATAACTCAAAAAAGTTGATGGAAATTTAAAATAATGTTCAGTATATAATACATTGTACATTGTACATATACATACTCAAAGGAAAATAAAGAGGAGCAAATCGGGCATTTCTCTATGACAAAATGTAATAGACGTGCCGCATGAAATTTACATGGCAAAATAATCAATATTGGTCTGATGTTGTAACAACCTGGTCGGTGTATTTCATATACTGATATGTATGTAGAAAGATGAGCAAAACGAAATAGAATTGAAGCAAACTAAAGTTTGTTCATGTCATGGACGCCAAATGCCACAGTTTTCATCTACTTTGTACACAAAAAGGTTGGATTAGCAGCATCAGCAGTAGTAGCATCATCATAATCACAGTCATACATTGTGTCAACAAAGTGTGTGTGCAGACAAAGACGTCAACATACGCACATATCAGACAGTCACCGTTTGTGCTGGCAGCGTGATGGCGGACTTCCTTTCTGTCCTCTGTGTCATCATCATTATTTTATGATAATTTTCCCCAGCTTGGGTTTTCCTGGAAAATTGAAGGTGATTTAAGCCACCAGATTTGTACTCTTTGATGTGTCTATTCTGTTGCCAAAATCTGCAAAATTTTACAACTTTAAAGGATCGAGTTTTCAAAGCATATTCATTTGCATGTATGTACAATGTACAATGTCCATGTACTGCCACCGTTTGTATGTAATGGGCACATCAAAAGTACACCAAATGGAATTACACAACTTTGACATGCTAACTGAATAGTGGAACGAATAGAAACAAATTTGTACAAATACCTACACTATGCATATATTTAGTAAACTATATTTGTCTACACAGTAAACTGACGGGGCTTGAAAATTTCCCGGATGTCAACACTTGACTGAGCTCGGATTTGGATTGGATGAGTTAGCCTCGAATTCGATGCAAATCCAAAGTTTCCGCCTACAGCACTTTTCTTCTTTTTCCAAATCCATTGTTTCGAGCTAAAGCTCTTCCGATTTCCAACCGCAAGTCGAGACAACAACCGTCAACTTCAGGGATAATCTGCCCAATCTCTATTTTACGGGAATCCACTGTACGTACATATGTTCTGTGTACTCTCTTGACTCTCGACGGTGGTTCGTCGTCGTCATCATCACCATCAAGCTGACGGGACGCCAAAGTCGAGAGTCGAAGAGTATGTATGTTGAAAATGTACAGAGAAATGAATGTGGCCGACCCGGAACTGGAGCAATCGCATTTATATCCTCGTGCAAAGCATAGACTATACTTACATACATCCTTATTCTCATTCTCATGATGATGGAGCCTTCCATCCAGGAGTTGTCTGCTGACAGCCGCTTCATCATTCTCTCCAGACTTGACATCTCTTCGTACTTCCGCCTTTTCCACAAGGACACATACAATGTCAATGCTACAAGGAAAGAAAGAAGGCTAGTGAACAAATTTCTGCCTCTAGTTGCAGATGAAGCAGCAAGCATTTGCTTTTTACTCTCCCGACATCACCGCGAGCAAGGTGATGATCGTCTGTGGCTCCAATGGAATCTCAACAACGAATTCAACAACAGCAGTAACCTTATCCACCGGTTTATCCTTTATCCTCTGTCACCGAATACACAATCCTCTTTGCTCTTTCTTAAAAAACTACTTTATTTTACCAAGTTAATTTAAAATTTCAAAGTAGTTATTCAGATGTTTATTTAGTATTATGGAGTAGTTTAGATTAATCATAAAATTCAAAAAGAAATTTCTTAGTTTAAGGAAAAATTGCAAAATGATTGGGCAATTTTCTGCCGTTTATTCATTTTTGCTGACGTGAGTCAAATACATATTATGTACATATCAAATTTTAGGAATGTCGTGGAACAGAGTTTACCATTGAATTTTCTCGTTAACATAATGGATGTACAATGTACAGTATGGTCGTCAACCTGACATTTTCTGTTTTGTAAAATTGAAATTGGTCATCATAATCATAATTCTAAGTTTGTCCTTGTACTTAGATATGCATGAGTATGTTTGTTTGTTCAGCATTTTTCAATTTTCCAGTCGTCAACGTTTGACTCGACAATCGACCCACTCAAGCAATCATGAGTAAAGGGGGGAAATGGAATTGGAGTAGTAGAGCTTGTCTCGACCATGTCATTTCTGTGTACCCGTGTATAAATAATATAAATGTGGCTCATAATTAAATTAAATTGCGTAAGAAGTAATGTGATGGCAAGGTGTGAGCATATTAATGATGACGGCTCGTCATCGTCACATATCACATATCACATATCAAAGCTTATCGTCACATCGCCGACTTTACGTTTATGTATACGCACCATACAATATGTTATTTACTACATTTATTTATATACCTACAAAGTGTTGACTAAGCTTGTGCTTCAACTTGAAATTGAATGTGAACTTGACTCGACTCGACTCAGCTCAGTGACTGTGACATCATCACTTGGTTTGATCTAAAATCCATCTTGTGCTTTCCTTGGTCTCCTCTTCGTCTTACATCATGTCAACAAAGCCATGAATTCCCAACAGGACGCTGCTGCTGTATTGTACTCCTACTGCTGCGGCGACAAGGAGCTTATACTCATACACACACGACACACAAATACAAATACGCACAAGTTTTATTGTCAGTGGGACGCAATGGAATTGTTGTTTGCTTGTGCTCTGTACTGTACATATATTTTCCATGTATTCTATTGTACTGTATTTTGTGGGCACAACGAATGCTTGACTTGTATTTGTGTGATGTGAGACTGTGTGTGTACATTAGATTTGCTAGCGGAAGAAGCAGAAGAAGACGATGAAGAGAGAGAGACAGGTCAAAGAACTGATATGCCCTATTGAAACTCAAATGTGTTTGAGCGTGTATGATTATGATATGTACAGTCGATTACCTTCGCATCATGATCAGAGTTGGGAGAAGAAGAACTGTACAAATTCTTGTTATGATAATGAAGGTGGACCAACCATTACCACAACAACAAGACTTTTTCCATTCACGTAATGCGAGCAGCCAGCCTTTAGATTTTATTGTACTCTCTTTTATACAGCTAATACCATGTGCATATAGTATGTAATTTACATATTGTATGCATACACATGGTTTTGCCTGGCTTAAGTCTAGCTCGACGTTAAAGTCTCTCAATGCTCGACTTTGCCTTGCTCTTTGACTTGGTCTTTGACTGTCCCATAATCGCACTGCATTGAATAATATGCGAATATTACTGTGATTGTTAATTGTGAGTCAGTCCGTATAATAATAATATTAAATGGTATTTTGCTGTTACGTGGGTGCTCATCAGATATGTACAAGAGCATATTGAATATAACATTCATGTATAGTGATGTTCCCAAAACTGGGCAGTATATGTTTAACAATTGTACATTACAAGACAATTTAAATATGTATGGTGCACTCATGCTTGTACTTTTCCTTGTCCGAGGGATTAACATGAGAATGCTAATTAGCCATGTTGGGTGGATCGAATAACGTTGCTCTTGTTGATTCTTATATGCATGCATACATACCTACATATTATGAGCCCCAACTTGAATTGTCGTAAACCTACATAAAATATGTGCATACGCTTAAGCCTGGATTTTAATTCTGTATTTTATTTTATTGGACTCTATTGTGTTGCATTATTTACAAGTTTGTTATTCACAAAATAACTAAGCTAAAGCTCCTTGATTTACGGATTCTGGCATGTACATATATATTCTTCCTGTGGAAGAAGTCAAGTAGTTGGGCGCAAAAGGCATAGATTTTTATTACGTTTTTGGACAAATATTGCGCGTAATAAACAATGAAGGATTTTGCAAGAAATTAAGCAGTTAAATATTTAATATGGATTGCAATATTGCCCAAATACGGTGCAAAATACATATTAAGGACGATTGTATTTGTTAGTAAATACATAGATACTTCTGTATACTTGTATGTATGTATATCTACTAGTATGTAGATATGTAAGTTTGAAATGAGAAGAATGTTACTTTTTATTTTGTGTTTATATGTAATATGTTGTATTGTACATAATACTATAGAGCAATTCCATACCGACAGTTTTCCTCATCCCGGCCTATTTTTACAGTTAACGAATTCTACCAAAACAAGGAACGAGAAAGAAGCAGAGCAGAGTAGAGCAGACAAGGCAGAGACACGAGGGAAAGGACAAAACAATTTATGGGATGCAATTTCTCGGATATTTTGTCTGTTTATGTAAATGGTCGGGGTAAACATTGGGAGGTCGTGGAGGTAGTAGAAAGGTAGTAAAAACTGTCTGCGAGGTAATGCCAGGGGATTGAACAAGGGCCATTCTCCCGGCTGTAAAAACGGGACAAAAATATAACTTTCAACATGTAGCACACGTATGACGGTGTGAAAATGGAGCCAGTGCATCCACGTGCCTAATACATACTTATTCTAGATAAGGTTTTATATTGTGTAATACAATAAAGTAAAGTTCTACCATTGCACTGTGTTTCAAAGAAAGTGCTAGAGAAAACAATAAGAAATATCCGATTCATTTCTACAGTGTACATGGGGTTAAAATGCCACAATTTTGAAATTTCTTATGGCTATGGGGATTTTTTAGATATGATACTAGGGTAAATAGGATTTTAGAAATTTTGACTGAAAAAATTTTAAGATTTCTTGAAATATTTCTAGTAATTTTAGCAAGTCTCTTGGCTTTTAAAAAATGACACGCAAAAACCCGGAGCGACTCTATACTTAGACGTAAATGTCTTTGACCATGTGCATATGTATGTATAGTCAGATTGAGAGCTTTTGCCGTGTTTGATGGCAATATACAAGGGATCTACATGAATATTGCATTTACCCTGTCTCAATCGGTAGACAACAAGACATTCACATTCATGTTCATGTTCCTACCATACACATTACACATACATACGGTATGATATGGCAGGGTCTATTTTTTGCAAAGGACAGTTTTTACAACTCTTTGTGGGAAAAAATAAACAATCTTTGCCGATTCCAATTCAACTGTGTGTTTACATATCAGAGCTCTGCAGATGCAGATGAAGACGTTCTGTGTCCTGGAAAAAAAGACATTTGTAGATTTGCTCCAACATTTTACAACAAACATGAATGTCTGGTCCTCGGCAATCTGCAAGCCGACATTCGGAGATTAGAGAGAGACATGTCCCACTATTTATTTTGTGTCTCTCTCGCATCACCACACTCCATTTTCCTTGCCATCTCCATTTCTACGTATTCCCGTTTTACCATCTGGGGATGAAAAGATAAGACAAATCACGGTTTTGCATCTTCATGCAGAAAATTTCAGATACTTTTTTGCTTTGTGTGTAACGTATATAACAAACAAAATATTCATTTGGAATGCTTTTGCCTTCTCTTTTTTCTCCGACAGTCAATTATTCTTGACTGGCTTAAAATGAATAAATTATTCCTTGTGTATCGGTATTGATGTGTATATACACAGTAGTTTGTTTTTGTCATTCTTATAAATCAAAATCAAGATCAAAAATCAAAGGCCGAGAGGCAAAACCAAAAATTAATAGACATTTCAAACAGAGTGATATTGCTTTGCAATTTTCATGTACCCAACGCAGTCATTCGAAATGTTGTACACATGCATGTATTTATGTATATATACAAACTTCTGTGTCTAGCGTACGGAGAAAGTTGAGGAATGAACATGACAATGTTGAACGTGCGATTATGTTTGTTCCCTTCGAAGAGCACGGCAAATGGCGTTCAATTTGTATTCACATGATTCATGAGTTGAGTACAGTCTACAATATTCTACATACAGTTGAGTGCGTCATTCTACTTCCAGCTCATCAATAACTGTGTCAGTGAGGCCGAGGGAGAAACTTGAGAAGACAAATCGGAGCACTCAAAAACTTGAGTCATGCGATGCCGAGAGAATGGAGAAACGGAATAGAGAAAGAAGGAGCGGAAAGGCGATGAAAATGAAAAGTGAGAGCCCTTAATTCACAGCAGAGAATGCGGGCACACAAATTCTAACCTTGAGGCTTTAATTCCATCTAAATTCTTTTCACCTCGGTTTCTAAACCTAAAATTCCCTTTTATTATGGCCGTTTTTGCCAACTTTAGCTTTGCATGATAAGTTTATATAGGAGAACTCAGAATAATCTAATAGAACAATAAAATTACCTGACATATTCGTACAAGTTAAAATCTATTGTTACGAGATTTTAGGATGAAAGATTGTTTAAAATAAAGGTTTTTTAGAAAAAGGATTGCATTTTAATAATTTAACATCAACTTGAAGAACAAAATTTGAATCCTATATCAGTAGTTCCAAATTTAGAATAAAAGACAACCTGTACATTATACATACATGATGAGTCCAGTGTATTGACTGTATTGACCCGACTTTCAAGTTGCTACTGTTATTAAGTTGCTTCATACACAAGCGAGTTGTTGTTTGCATAATCATAATTACAATCGTAATTTGACGACAGTAGCTACACACAGCATGTGAGTCAGTAGGTCTCGGGGTTCGATTATTTTTATGTACTCGTTGTCAGTTGTCAGCTGTTGTGGACAGTCAGACAACTAGAATCATCAAAGTCAATGCCAAAGTCAATACTGGTCGAGTCGATAGTTGATTGCTTGATAGTTGACAGACAACTTACGGACTAACTTAAGCACTGTACAACATATCATGCAACTAGTATTATTTATTTGTAGTTTCAGTGAATAGTCGAGCTATTATATTACATTATTTAAAGTAGGGAGATGACGGTATGAAATTTCATAACTCGTTGAACTAGGGTAGCAATTTATTCATGAGAGGCTCTTGGACTCATTTACAATATACAGGAATAAAACATAATTATCAATTATACGAAATAAATGTCTTATTTAATCCACTCTTTCAATTTATACCATTTAAGGCAGTTCAAGTTCCTCAACCTCAAGTTTTGCTTTAATTGGCGTATATGACGTAACTTACAAAATTACGTAAGTAGATCGAAATTGAATAATGGAGTATTTAAGGAAGGTTGCATTTTAATTAAAACCATTTGTGAAACGGAAATACATATAGCTGTCCAGCTACAGATGTGCCTAAACTGTTGTGTTACTACTATTTCTGCAATGCTATTTTTTTTGCAAAATTTGCTGCGTCCTTCAAAGCACAAACCTTTCTTTGTTGTACCATTCCAAAATACATATTTCACCCATGAATAATTTTGCAGAGTTTGCAACTCCGGATATTTACTGGTCCACTAATTTCAACACTGCAACCCGGTCAATATTGCGCTGAAGCGTGTGATGAAATCATTGCAAAACAAAAGTTGTCTAGTTGTACATTTTATCCATCCTGCATCCATTAGCCATTATTGTACCATGTATGCATGCCTTTCGCTGTTCCGTAGCAAATCGAATCCTAAATGCACTTTATGCGTTTTGGGGCGACGGGAACTGGAAAATGTCAGACTTTGGAGTAAGTTGAAAGGGCTTGTTGGAAATGTTCAGCCTTTGCTCTGTCAAACTACACTAAAATGCCTCGAATTCGAAAATTCAAATCCCGGGTAGTATGCAGATTGCATTGTAAAATACTTTGTGTATCTATGTATACAAATACTGCTCACATAGAAAACGGCACACATTCATATATGTATAGTACAGAGATAAGGATGAAATCCACATCCTTTTGGAGAAGCAACTAACATGGTTCTGACAGCTAAAATTCGGCTCTTTCGGAGTGCATCCCTATTTTGATTCGATTTTTCCTATGTACAATGTAGTACAGTGAAGGATGAAAAAGAATGGGACAAGGGAAAGGAAAATACAGAGGCAAACAAATAGTAGACACAATGTCATGCCAAAATCTGGAGCGACACAAGAATTCACTTAATGTTTCTGTTCCCTTTTCTCTCCATCAAATTCTGCCTCGCCGTCGTCTCATATTCTCGTCACAGACAACGGCAAGTACAGTATAGCTTTCAGTGTAATATATTATGTGCTATGGTAGACTTATAGCATGCAATATAGGATGTTCGGCATGCCTCACATAAAATTGCATTGCATATTGTATCATGTACATAATTTGCCTGTCAAACTTGAGACATTTGTAATTTGCACCCTTTGAGACTCATCGTCAGACAATGTGATAAAATTCCAATTCAATCCGTCGTTTGAGAAACTTTTCCAAGAGACGACTGCTTATAAATTGTATGTACGTACACTATAGATACACATTGTATGTAGAACAAAGAATGAAGAATGAGAAGCAAGTCAAAAGCATTAAACTATGACAAGGGTATAATAGCGTCTTTTCGTTGAATATTCATTATTTGATCAAGAGTGACTTGAGCCACGAGCTTCAATCCATTATGCACAGTATTTTCGAAAAATTCGTAATAGGAATGCAGATAGTTGCATGGTCAATTTAAAAAGGAATCAAGTGGATGGCCATAATAGCACTATAAATTGTCGAAGGGTGTGCAGACAAGATGAAATAGATCATGCAAACTTGAAGGAAAATTAAAATAGAAGCAGCAAAATCATTATCATCGACAACTGCCTTGTTTTAAAGCTTTGTTAAAAAATCATCTCATAGAAATAAATTGCCCTTGCTGCAGTATATAAAAAAAACAAGAAATTCGTCGAATTAAACTTGTATCTTGTCAAAAGCAAATGAGTAAGTGTGCAGTACAATATTTTTACTTTATTGAATGGTACAAATTTGAATAAAAGATACACAATGAAGTTGCAAGAGAGAATATGACATCGAATTATCAAAATTTTAATGGTGAACCTCGGCATTATTTATTATTTATGTTTTACACGGCGTACTTAACTCTTATTTACAATTCACGGTCTACGATTTTTCTACTATTCGTTCTAGTTTTACATTTTATTATTATTCACCTTCCTTTTTTTCTTGGTAACCAAGTTTGAATACGAGACAAAAATAATGACTGTTTCTGTTTACGTCTCACAGCCCAGCATTCGTTTTTGCATTGAACTGTCAACTGTGCGTATGTAGATTATTGTATGCACGATGTACGTATCTACTAGGTATATAGGTTGTTTTTGTATGCATTGGATGCATAAGTAAACAAAAGTAGAATACACACCACAGCTTCACTATGTAGGTACAACAGTTAATATTAATGAGCATCCCTGATCATCGTCCGTCAGATTTGGAGTGCGTGTACAACAAGAAATTGAAATTGCACTTGAGCTTTTGTTGCCAATAGTTTGTGCATTGTTCCGGCAAAATAAACATAATCAATATCGTATTATATGATCCCCTATAAACTATAATACTGTTTTCAATGTCCTGGGTGCTGAAAAACTGTTTGAATCGAGCTCATCATCATTTCACTACCAGTAATAATTTAAGATACATACATAAACCTAATACGCTATCCAATTACTGCCATTTGTAAGTACACGGTATTGAGTTCAAAAGTCTCGACAACTATGTATACTGTGCAAAGATATTGTACACATGATATCCATGGATTCGAATCTCAATCGGTATCAGATCAGACATCATACTTGTTGTTCGATCATAAACAGATGTGCACCCCGCACAATTATTAATGCTACACGAACGAGAACAAGAACAAACAATAAAGTACCATCATTATAATCAACATAATCATAATCCTGTTCATCATCGTCGTCCCGATGCTAATAATAATAAAAATAATGTAGTATAATGGCAACAATAATAATCTACCTGCATGAACTGTGTATGTACCTGTCAACGGAACAATGCTTCACGACCAGCATCATTTTCAACGGAGTAATATGCAAATAAATGGCAATCCATCCATCTATTATCCCAAGTGGTCGGGATCAGTCAATCATCACCACTATGGATTGACTGCAGACTCTTCTTTGTAATGAGAAACGTTCCTCATTTATCATTTGTTGATGTCGTCTGTCGAGCAATCGCTGTTTTTCATATTGTGCTGTGTTGATGTTGTTATGAACGTGCATTTTTTGAGCTTGCTTTCTTCCGCCTTCCTTTAGGATGTCTGCTGAGTTTTTTACTGGTAAAACACATTGTTCACGCATCCATATGTGTGCTTACTATAGCTTAAAATGTGCTACAGCTAAAAGTTGATGTCACAGAAAGTTGAAACGATAGAGGTTGAGTAGATTTTTTGAAAAAGAAACACTTGCGAGCTAGCGGGATTCGAACTTTTGAATGCATGAATGTTGCATAGTACAAAAGTAAGTTTTTCATACAAGAGATAAACTTGTAAAAGCTCAAATTCCTTCAGATGGCTATTTGTCGTCAAATTCTCTCGTATCAACTTCATTCATAAAGTTGATACGATAGAGGGTTGATACGAAGGAGGGTGATATCATGGAGGTTGATATTATGGAGGTTGTACTGTAAATGTTAAAAATTAAAAAGTATTCAAGCGCAGTGTCTATGTATTTATGCTGTATTTTTGCAATACTAACAAGTTAAGTGCATGTTGCTTTAGAAAGCCAACCAAGCACAAATTAATCAATCACTAAATTACATGACAGCAATCAATCAATATATTCAGCGAGGTGACAGATACCTGCATATATACAATGTACAATATGTATGCACTATACGAATGGGTATAAAATACGCAACAGGTCAAAGGTGATTTGATTTTATCGAGGGTCGTCCACCTGGACTATGAAAGTGTGGACAAAAGTTGGCATGTATGTAACTACATATGTAACTTAATTTAATTAAAAACTCATGTTAATCCCTAACAAAAATACATAGCTGACTTGATTTCCGTGGACAGTGAGTCACGGGAAACTACAGGGACGTTCTTCTGAACGGAGTCAATGAAGGAACGATATGAAAAGCTACCCACTTCAATGCTTTTTGTGTAGAAAGGTCACGGACATGAAAATATACTTATACGTAAGCCACAATATGTTCATGTTGAAATACGATACGCTACGGAACGATAAAACCTTTGTCGACAACATGCAGTTTTATTACTACTTCGCTGCTCAAATTCACAAATAAACCTAGTCAATATAATTTAATCTCGAATTTCCAATATGAACCGGACGTTGAGCAATCCTTCTATGTACAGTACAGATGCTCAATGCTCAATGCATATTATTATAACTTCATGGCCACAGCTTTATAAACAATCCGATGATTATCATTTTCTTCCTACTTCTTGAACATGTTACCATCCAGAATTCTAACTTGGGCAAATTTCTATTTATTCATCAAAATTAGATCAAAATAGAACCGAAAATTTATTCACTCCTTCAATCTCTTTGACCTCAAAGCTTTTATCCAATTCTTGCGTAAGTTTGGCCTTAATTTACAATCCTGTTATTGAAAAACGTCTAAATTTAAATTGTAAAAAGTATTCCGCATACATTTACTTAACTGAATTTGTTTTGCAATTATTATTTTTTTACACAGAATCCTCCATCTCGAAATTATTTTCCTCATGGCCTCGACCTCAACACAGTTTGAGATAGACCCAAAACTTTTTGAATTCATCAAGGAGTTTGTAATCACCGGAGAAAATGAGTTTAAGAGCCTGACGCTTGACAAAAGGAAAAGTTTTTTAACAACCTTCTTCTGTACGGGTTTATCCTTAATTTACCCTTCGTTTTCAACCCCAATTTCCGCCGCCACTTCCACTGCTGTGGAATTTTGTGGAAAAATTTGCCGAGTTAACAAACGACTTGAGATTGATCACGTAATTTTGTCGCAACCTTGTGCCATCAAAGCCGAGGAGGACTTTGATGGGGCATTCCGCACCTTCTGGATCCAACAAGGACTCATCGTCTTTTACACTTTTCAGGGTCAACTGTGTCGGGTCACTAGGAAAATCGTGATCAATTCCGTTACTACATGGAATGATGTCCAGGCGCTTCATATTTTGGCGGCATTTTCCGCCAAGCTGTGCTTTCAAGAATTGCTCGAATCTTTTTCTCAAGACGAAGAAGCCGTATTATTATGGACATGCTTGATTTTTGAGAGGGTTTTACAAAAGTTGAACAACCTTAGCAGCTGGACGCTGGCCTTTTCCTCCTGGATAGATCAGTGCACTGTCGACAGGCTCCACTTGAGGCTGGAACAGAGTGGTGGGGGAACTGCTGGAGAAACTACGATGGAAATTACAAAATTCGAGTTTTTTAAAATTCCTATCGTTGCTTTTGCCAAAAATTCTCCAGATCAGAGCTCCTTGACTCAAGTCTACATAAAAACCGGAGTTGTCGCCAAATTTCAAAAAACTCCGTACAACGCCAATCCGATATTCCTCAGAAATCCAATGCAGTCAGAATGGCGGGAATTTACTCAAACCGATTTCCTGGATAATGAATACATTCGAATTTTAAGCTGCCCAGAAAATCTGTCATCGTCATTTACATGGAGCAATAAAAATGGGGAAATTTTCAAAATTTTACATGAAAAACTGTCAAATAAAAAAAATTCCGATTTTTCTAAGGAGCTCCAGGAAATTAGTGCAAAAACTGGTCAAATTTTACAACTTTTGGAGACCGGAGGTCGACTCAAGGTCAAGAGGTCAAGGTCAATACAAAGTACCGGAAGTGACCCTGGACTTGATGGTTTTGACGACCGCAAATTTTCAATGAGTGCTCTGGAGCAGATTCAAAAATATAATTTAATTTTGGACATTTTTATGCACAAAGTTGGTTGCCAAAGTGCCATCCTCCTGGAGTGTGTTCTTCCCGTTCTGGAGAATCTTCGGTTCATCCCCTACTCCAGCGACCTTTGCTCTCTCCGGCTCCAGTTGACCGTCAAAGTGGCCAAGATTTATCGAGACTCGGGACAATTTCAACAGGCCTTAAGCCTCCTCCAGAGTCAACGAGAAGGGGTGCAAACCTTGATTTTGGAGGGTCACACCAAATGTGAGGATGACCTGACCTTTTTGGAAATTAAAAAGGCGGGAATCTACTTGGCTCAAGGGGAATACAAATTGTCCAGAAAAATTCTGACCAAGGAAATAATAAAAAGAAGAAAACTGGACGACCACCCGCTGACCGTCTCGGCCAAATACTATTTGGCTCGTTTGGACGACCTCGAAGGTCAACTCAATGTGGCCCTTGGAGGGTACCAAAGTATCCTGGAAACTCAAGAGAGGTCCTTGGGTCCTTGTCATGGAGAAACGGTCAAGACGGAGCGAAGAATGGCCGACATTCTGTTTGACCAGGGACGGTTTCAAGACGCTCTCGCCATCTATGAGAAGGTTTGTCGAACAGACGGGGAAAGAGCGCTTCTTCAGTTGGAGCAGTCCAAGAAATTTGAAAAGGACCATCGAGTTTATTTCAACCATTATCGATTTGCCATCAAAAGTCGACACAACTACCATCGAATTGTGAATGCTCTGGAAAAGTCTGGTTCGACTTTGACTGGAGAGAATTTTTTGGAGGATGCCAACACTTCCGCTTTGGAGTCTTACAAAGGTCTGTACAAAGAGGAAGTTGTTATTTTTGGGGAAGGTCATCCGGACACCCTAAAAACGATCGAGAGTATGGCCCGCATTATGCAAAGTCAGGGGAGACATGACGAGGCCAAGCAACTTTTCCAACAGGTTTACCATCGCCGGCAGGAAATTTTGGGGGTGGTTCATCCTCTAACGCTTCACGCCTGGCTTCAGCTTTCCATCTAGATTTTTCCCGCCTTTATTTTGCAAAGATTTTCTGAATTATAAAAAAAGTTTTTGAAAAATTCTCTTGTGCGTGTTCTTTCAAAAATTATTGTTTTTAAAGTGTATTACTTGGAAATAAAATGAAAAATTACTTCCAAAAGGTTGGATGCCCCATTTGCTAATTGCTGTGGAACAACATCTTAAAAAACGTCACAGCATTGTAACTTTTGCCGTAACCAAGCCCGAAAAGGTAAATAAGCAGGAAACAAATGACCCCGATTCCGATAATTTCAAAAATACATAAAATCTCAGCGCGCCCCCGATTTCCGAGATTACCCCCCTTTTTAAAAACGGCAAACAAATAAACAAGTTTTTGAATCCGATAAAAATACGGTGTTCCAAAAAACCAGATGAGTTCCCCAAAGTAAGTTGTTGAGGCCGCTCCCAGGAGACAGTAAAGCCACAGTTGAAAATTAAGGCCGACGTTCGAAGTTTGCAGCCCCAGAGGTTCGAACTTGGATGGGCCATCATCATCATATATAGAGTCACTCGTATTGTTTCCCTCGGCCGCCTTTTCAAGAAATCCGTAAATCCCGGAGGTCAGTGCAACCCGCATCCGATCAGGCATCCACTGCGGGTGATGCAAATCCAGCCCTGGCCTGACCTCCGCGAAATTCCAATCAATGGAGAGCGATTCGTCTTTGGAATTCAGATTTTTGGCATTGTGGGCAAACTTGACCTTGCTTGACCCAAACTCGCCCCTTTCCATTTCATCAGCAAAAAATCGCCAATAAAATTTAAAATCGCTGGACCTCGTGATGAAAACAGTGAGAGGTTGCTTCAGCTGATGTTTTACAAGATTAGGGAGATCCCGAGTGCAGACTATTTCCCGCTGAGCGTCGGCGACCCGGGAGTGCCGGTCAATTTTCCAGCAGGCGGGACTGTGACGACAGGCGGACTGTTCCAGGGGCTTTTGACGTTCCGCGTATGTGCAGGGTTCAAAGTTCATGCAATCTACAAGATGTTCATCCTGTTTGAAATAGGCCAGTTCAAACGGCGTACTGTGAAGTGATGGAGTTTTTAAACGACCAAATAAAAGGTGGTCTTTGTGCGTTTTTTGGTACTCCGGGGCACAGAACAAGTTTGTCTGGGTAAAATAAACGAAAAATCGACCGTCGTCGTATATTTGTCGAAGAGTTGTCCAGTTCGTTTCAAACGGGTGTTTAAGAACGTAGTCGGATTTTATGATGGCCCGATAACTGTTTACAAGAACAATCAGCACGATTGCAACGATCGAGTAGAGCCACGGGAGCAAGGATTTCTTTAGAGAGGGATTTGTCTCTTCCGAACTTGATCTGGATACTCCTTGATCAGAACCATCAGCCCATGGCCGATGCGTCTGTTCCATAACAGAGGCAAAGAGCCAAAAAACGTTGTCCAGCCACAGCTGATAAAGTTTTTGAGCCGGTTCTTCAAATTTAACGTAAAGTCCTGCAAATATTGAAAAAATTAACGAGGTCACCAAAGTTGACCACCAGACCTGGGCCTCAAACGGACTAAGAAAGACGGACAACCCCGCATCGTTTAGAGAGTGAATATCCGCCGAGGTGATGAGCTTGTAATCTGGTCTGCTCAACAAATATAAGGGGGCCTCGTAGTCAAAAGGCGTTGGACCCCCGATCGACAAATGCTCCTCGACAAAGGTTTCCCTCATCTCTAGGTCAAAAGACTTCCATTCGGCCAGGGGATAGGTCAAGTCCGGATTATTGTACATGTCAACTGAGGTCAGATTGAGACCAGCAGTTAAAAAAGAAAGGATAAAGTGTGGCGGGGTTTCAGAATTGAGGGGCTGGTAAATTTGCACCGAGTGGTCAAATCCGGTCATTACACGTTCTCTGACAAATTTTGTCATGGTGCTGTAACACGTTTGCGATTTTTGTTCCGAACCTAGCTGATCAAGATCATGAGAATTCGGATCCTCCCGGGGAAACTTCATCAAGATATCCTTGACAAAGCACCATCGGCAAATGTAGAAGCAGTTTGAGAGCTGGAAACTAAAATTTAAAGAAAGTCGACGGTTTTTGTTAACGGATCGACTTTGGACCGCTGTAAGAGAATTAAAGTGAAGCTGAAGGAGAAATAATGCGTGTTTACAATCGGATGGTTGCTGGATCATAAATATCGGTTTTTGTTGAAACTCTAGGAGAATCGTCGTCAGTTCTACACCGTCAGGATATAGAATTGACCGCGGTTTTTTGGTCGTCGGAACAGAAAAATGCGGGAGAGCAACGAGAAGATTGAATTTGCAACTGGACGCTAGAAAACTTGTTGACAACAACAATTTTTCCGTCGGAGTTCCCAAGTACTGGTATCGTGTTGATCGCCGCGATTCGATCGTCTGTTCGCGCTCGCGCTGGATTCGGAGATTTCGCGGGAACTTCCAAGGTATCAAAAATACTTTGACGTGACAAGGCCGTAATATTATGTTCTTCAGGAAAAACTTTTCTTTTAAAGGTAAAGTTTCTTCATACTTTGTAGTAAAATCTGCCTGGGGCAAAATAACTTTTGGATGATCCCAATTTGAAATGTCCAGTTCTAACGGGCTTTCAAAATGTTGGTCAAGATCATCCGAATGAAGTTTGAAGTTGATTGCAAAGAGGATCCAGCAAGAGTGGGTCTTAATATCAGAAATTATGGTCTGGACCACGGAGTCTTCTAATTTTACACCCATGAAAAAACTCTGCGGTGAAAGCTTAATGTCTGTTGTAGAAAAAGAAAAGGTGCAACAGTTTTCAAGTAGAATTGTTGCAAGGACAAAGTATTGAGGGATATTTTGAAAGTTTTGGATTTTTGGAGCAAAAACCGTACGCCAAGTAGTTACCCAGTCTGCCATTTTTTATTGATTGTATGGATTTTTGAAGGAAAATCGTGTAGAATTCGGTACAGTTGTTGAAGAGCTGTGAAAGAGAAAAATACAAAGCAAAAAATGTATAAGCTTATCTACTCTCAAACCAACAAGAAATGTCCGGTTTCATCGCTGTGCTTGCCACATAACCCAGTCCTGTTCTCTCGGTGCATTCTCTTCACCTTTCTGTCCACTCCACACAATGAGCGAATTCTCGAGCACGGATCTCTCACTATTTCTTTTTTCGTTCTCTCATTCCGATTTTTAACTTTTAATGGACTTTTTAAATGAAAGTATTACAGTATTATGAGTTCTTATTCCTTTTAAATAGTTGACGACTTGTAATTGTTAAGAATGACAATGAATTTAACTGTAATCTGAGCGTTTTGTAGGAGCAAGAAGACAGAGAGCAGAATCGTTCAGTTTAATTTAAATTAACGATGATCTATTTTAGTTGCACCTTAATTTTTTCATGACAAAATAGTCTGTTTATGTAGTCAATGATTTTGTGCCTTATAATTTCAATCGGTCAAGTTTAGACTGAATATTTTAATAAT
>JAQIVE010000089.1:0-57089 GCA_034698285.1 Sminthurinus bimaculatus
AGTTATACTTGATCAACTTTACCAACATCCCATTGTCCATGAGCAATGGGCAGTGGGCACACATCGCTACTATGAAGCATGTATTTCTCATTTCCCCGGAGTGTCGAGGCGCATCTACAACTAAGCTGTTGCAAAGCTTTCTAAGTATATGTTAAAGATTTATTTTTTAACTTTTCATGTTTCCTTGATGGGCCAAAGACCAGGATATTCTTATTGCGATGATTACAAGGCTTAGATGAGTCCAAACTGAAATGAAGTATTATAATAGTATCACACCACCAATCGGCCAATAATAAATAGAAACGTATTCACGATAATTGATTAATTTTAGATTGTGGGCAACAAGTACCGTATATGCTAATTAAGTAGTACTGTGTAGCTGTTTGAATATGGAACTTATATATAATCTACATCTTGTAATACTATTTGAAGCTATTATACTAAATGAGTATACAGTATACATATACGATAAATACGTATGTACGTACTTAATATTTGCGTATCTGCCTTTGTACTCCTGGTGAGTTGATTATGAGGGTATATGCTTACACATTATGTATTGAGGAGCTATACAACTTATACCAGTAAAGTGTCAAACTTCAACTCTCAATTCCAATGTCAAGGATGAAGAATTAGACTGGAGGAAGGATCACGTAGATTTATTCATGTGGGATTCATCCCCTTTTGATTCTGAGCATATATCTGTCTGTTTGTCCGTCTCATTTTCTCTCAACAGCTAGTCAGCATAATAATGATAATCGGCGTGGATGTGTAATGTGTACGCAATGTAAAACCTCGTCTCATCCTCCTCTACTTGTCGCAAAGCACAAGGGTCGAATTCAAATTTGAGCATTCATAATATACTAACAACCAACTCATACGCAGTACTGTGCAACAGGAAATTACACAAATTGACAGTAAAAAATTAGTTGATCTTTTTTAACTTGTAAGGGATGAATTACGAAAACTCGAATAACCATTGTTATACTATTTGTAGTAGTAGAAGAAGAGATTCACCGATACCTAAATGTTGTTATCATGGCATACACTTTTGCTGCCACTACAACTGGCGTCTGATGTTGTGGAATATTATAATTGTACAAGGACCGAGTCCGATTTTTTTCTCAGTATTCACAATTTGGCTCAACATTTATGCATACAAATAATAATGTATTCAAGTTCTAACTTTTTCATGTAATATATTATAATAGGGACTGGACGATAGTAATCATCATCATTTCATTAGTTTGATAGTATACTGATAAAAGTGGAAAATGCAGCCCATATTGGAAAGTTAAATTGACTTAAGTACGTTAGTCAAATGATGTGATTTGGGTATCATTTTATACATTTAAAAAAAGGAATCATACATTTAATAGTAGCTACACATACTCATCGTGCTTGTTTAGCATAGAAAACAGAGAAAGATGAAGCAAAAAAAAGAAATAAATGAAACAACATTTGAGGAGAGGATGGGATTTTTTGGAGAAAATTCCTTTCGGAAATGCTGTCGCTTATTCATAAGCGAACAAGGAAATGAAGAGGACGTGAATAAATGTGTTGTTCTGTCTCGTAATCACGGGCAAAATTAGGGACAAAAATGTTGCACGTTATGCTATACGCTTGGGCTCCTTGTATATATATATAGGTACTCTGTCTCAGCGCATAGATAACCGCGAGGGTGACGGGGACTGGAATCGTTTTAGTTGCATACTTGTATTATACATAATATACATACTTACATACACATGTTCTCAATATCTCCAACAAGTAACTAAATCACGGAAGGTTTGGGCATTACGATTTACCATTGCTACATACTTGGACTGGTACTGTTTTGTTCTCACTGTTGTTCTGGTTGCTCAACATAGCCTAGCGGGTAGTGATGCTGGTTCAAAATGTATAAAAGCGTGTATGTTACGACAATGCGTGTTGGATATGGTATGTGAAAAAGTCAAACATGAAGGCTGCCCTTCTTTTCCGCATAATCAGCTCATTACATGATCTCGTTTGACATTTTGGTCATTTTGGTGGGATTTCCGCCAACTTGGGCTTCACTCTATTGCCTGCGTGGTAACTTCTAAGCGACAGCTCATTTTTTCCCGCCTAATGAATCATGACGCTTTTCTTGTTCCTCTCATTTGTTGTCTGTTTTCTTTATTTACTTTGCCATATTCCCTACTGGTATGCAATATTGTTACAAGTAAACTGGTGCCAACAAAAAAAGTATCTCAATGAAAACTTTTATACCTCTAAAACTACTTTCTGCCTTCATAGGATTTCAAGATCGCAAAATGGTATTATGCAAAGATCTCGGCGAATCTAGTTTTGATGTGTTTTATCTTTTTGTATATATAGTTGTGTTATGTAGTAAATAAAGGATTTCTGTGTTTTTTATTTGCTAGAAATTACGTGGACTGTACCTATAGATACAACCGTTTATTTTAGGTACATTCTATAAAGCTAAGTTTTGACTAGTTTTGATTTTGTACAACATTCACAACATTTGTAGTTGTATAAATGCAGGAACTTTCGCTTTATCATCATCAGCATCATCAGATTCGCTTCTTCAAACAAGAAATATAAAAAAATCTATTTATTCCATAAAATAACTCTTTTTTGGTACAAAAATAAATCGTTTCATGATTTTCTGTACAATGTGGAAAAGCATACGTATAAATGTCCAAGTGATGAAGAAAAACTTTATCAGTTTTGGTTTACTTGAACAAAGTCTTGTATCCATCATCTACAGCAGAATCGGATCTCTCCTAGAGGAGAACGTGCGATTAGTGTGTACGATTTGTAATTGTCTATCATTTGTGTATTGTGAGCATTAGAAATGTATTCAAACTGCATCTCCACAATTGCTATATGTATTTTTGGTTAAAAAAATATTCTATAAGGATGAAACGGCAAAGTGATAAGCCACACGTCGACTTCACACAAGCCAGTGCCTATCGGAGGAAAAGAAAAGGAAGGAAAAGCGGTGGGAGTCTAATGACCATAGTTATTATTATTACTATTATCATTGCCTTTCGTTCTTTTTCGTTGTTGTCCAGTTACACACATGTATGCATATATAGAGAAAGAATATAGCAAAGCCAAAACAAAAACGAGCATACTGCGTGGTGTCGGCACAAAAGTTAATACTTTGTCTTCCATATAGTCAAACAGACAAAATCGTGTGTGACCGTGGATAGTCACATTTCGGGTTTTTGTCTTCCCTTTCTATGCTTTGATGTACTCTATCTTGCTGTGTTAACAACGAGGAAGGTTATAATTTGAAACTTCTCCGCATGTCAATGTCGTCGACGAAGAGGACAAACAAACAAAAAATAGTGTAAAAATGTAAGATCTCCATATATTCAAATTGCAATCGGCTCAGTATGTTTTCTGTGTATTTTGTTTCTCAAAGGGCTGAAAATTGCGTGGTTAATCAAAGCGAAATGTTAGAATCATCATGATGACGATGAAAGGGTGGTAAGTGTGAGGGAGCATCATCAGTACTGTTATTTCATGAGTATATAAAACTCCCTCCAGTTGCTCCTGGTCATCCTTTTATCTTTTGAACAGAGGGGCAAAGTAAATGCTGCAAAGCATGTCCGAAAGAAAATTTGTGCAATTTGAACTCAATTGTCTTTCCTTGGGCTATTGGACTTAGACTTTTGTAGCTACATAATATATACTTTGGGAATATGATCAATACCGCCTGAACTGAATGTCCGCCACCGTCCACTCTGTGATAAAATGAAAATTCGATGCATTGCAATTACCATTACGGATAGTTAATTTGGAAGCGCTTTTCTACTTTATGTAAATATATCCATATAAGTTTGGGGCCACAGAGAAATGTGTGCACGGATACAGTGGTCAAATGTAAATTCAAAATTAAAGTACTGAAATTTATTGCTATCTCTATCTCCGTCTCTTTTACACCCTGTAGCTGCAGCTCTATCGGATTTATACGTAGCATAGAATTATTTGCATAGATTAAAGTCTTTACGAATACACATTTAGTTTTCATTTTGTCTCGTGTACACATTTATTTGCACTGATGATGACCCTCCAAACAATCAATGCATCCATTGGATGATGTGGAAAAGAATGATGTAGTTAGATAAGGAAAGGAACCGAAACATTTTAGTCATATTGTGTATGGTCTTGTTCGTTTTGTGAAGAGTGCGAGTGATAACCTCGAGTTTTATATTTGCTAAGCACAAAATTACCTAGTCATGATGACGATGATTTTGTAGTAAACGTAACGAGACGTGAACGAACAAAATTAAAGGAAAATACATTACACATTACACTGATGTAGATATTCAAATCCTAAGAAGTATTAAGAAGTACGTCGTGCAGTCCAGTCCAGTCTAACCAGTGTCACCATAATATTTTCTGCCTGTAGGGGTTGAAAGTGAGAGAAAGTGTTAAAGAGAAGAACAACTGTCCAAAGGTTGAACGATGATCGCCATCTAGGTTCATGTTGAGCTAAGGAAACGGTCCTTCTTTGCTTCTTTTCACGTCCTAAATAAAGGCGAATGACTAAGGATTTTTTTTCCGCGTTCAGCTGAAGAATAAGGAGGCAGAGGAGTGAGGTATGAAGAGGTTTTTTTAACCTTTTGAGCTGACTTAACAATTTTGTTGATATTGGGTTGGCACATAAATAATTTCCGATTTTTCAAAAAGCTTTCTGCGTTGCTACTTCGTGTGGAAAAGGAGTTTAGCAATAATATATTGTACCACCATAATCTACGAATTGTTGACAACATACATGCAAAGAATGAATGCCGTCGGCATTAAACTCCTTAAACTGTAAGGAGACAAACTTCGAAAGGCACTTTTTGAGGTCACGCAAATCGCCCTATTTTTTCCCCTAAAATATTTTGTAACGGAAACGGCTTAGTAGTAACTTAGTCATGGAAGGTACATAGAGTGTGGTGGATAGGGTAAAACTAGTAAACGCAGCTCTAATTATTTTTAAGGGGCTAATGTTGAAACAAGAGGTCGGCTACTTTCATCAAGAAACGACATTTTATCGCGCTGTGGCCGTATTCCTTAGAGCCTGGTCCCCAGATTTTCCAGTTAAGTAGAGTACATGTTTGCGCTAACTATCAATCAAAAAGGCAAAGGATACCAATCCAGGTTTCTTTGAACATCATTCGAAACAAGGGCCATCACCTTCGTTCTTTGAAGTTTAGTTATGACATTCGATTATGGCCTGTAACGTTGTGTTATCTTTTTATGCTTTCTGGTGTGGTTAGCATACAAAAGGCACTAGCAATCCCCAATGCCCAAATGATAGGGCTATCCCAATATCCCGAGAAAAAATGGGACGCTTTGTTGGAAGTGGCTATGTGTGCAAGGTGCATGGTTGCCAAATCATGTGGTACCAAAAATATGGAGTTTTTAACGTTTTCCAGTTTTCGTCGGAATAATTCTGGGGCAAGTATAAAAGCATCCAAGCATGCCTGCTACGGATCTGGCTATTGATCGTTGATCACTTTGCAGGAACTCCTGCAAACGATCCGAATTTATTGCCGAACATGGTAGAATACTCCATGCCATAGCTTTCTGAATAAAAGCAGCTACTAAAAATCCTTGGCGTAGTTTAATTTACTGCACTTTTGCCTTTCAGATGATCTATACTATAAGTTCCTTTGGCTTCGTTAGGGGGTAATTAAAACCATTTAAATGGAACAATGTATAAAATATTTTTTTCATTTTTCATTTTTACCTGCTAAAAACCTTTAAAGCATAGTAAATGCTAGTCCACTACGTAGTACTATGGACACTCTATGTATCCAGGCTACCATAAAAGCCGAGTGCAACCTCTAGATTTTTCTAGAGAATTTCGTATAAAACGGAAATTATTTATGTGCCAACCCAATATTTTAGACTCCGATGACAGATTCATGTAATTATTGTTGTTGTTCATTAAAAAATGAACAGCGGATATCGAATTTAGAGTTTACTTTTTGGAGTAAAAAAACAAATGAATATTCAAGGTACACTGAACTATTTTCCATGTACTATCAAATAGAGGCTGTTCAAAAATTTTTCTTTGTGAAAACGGACGGGGCATTTGATACATTCGATTTGTTATTTATAGTTTATGTTCCGATTCCAATTTCAGTTGTCAATGGTTGTGTATGATACGGCAGGGTACGCGGTGGGATACGACCCAATGAAGACTGTAAGTTATGATCTATAGTTTGTTCTGTATAAAAATCAATTTGCGGAGGATTTGATACCAAAACACTTGAGCTTCTATAATTATCAGATTATGTTTCGTTCACTTATGCATCATGTATCCCATTTTCCATGCTGACGCTGATAATAAGCCTAATGTATATAAGAGAGCGTGAATAAATGAGATGGTTCTTACGCTACCCACATTTCTTGTTTGTAAAGGTTACGTTATATTTTATTATATTATGGAAAAAATTTGTTGTGATTTTGTGTCATTTTGCCTTTCCTTTTCTCTCTCACTCTTGGTTTTGATATTTATGCTGAAAAAGTAGAAATCCAAAAATCCCAAATCATACTGAGCGTGATAACTAACGAGAACATTATTGTCATATTAGGTTGATATTTATGACTGCACAGGCTATTATTGCCCTTCTTCCCTTACCAAAGAAACATTTTTGGTTTCAGGCTCGAAAAAATCAAAATGATTTTTTTTCGTTTTTGGGGGAGGACATTGTTGTAGAATAAAGAATTCTGCAGAACTTTACATTAACTACCCATAAATTTACCATACTTCATAATTCTGTTTGATAGAGTTTGACTTCCTGTATATCAGGGGTTCTATTGATTTTATTAATTTTATTCCATGACTAATTGATCCATTAGATGGAAGACATGTATAAAGTAATGTGGCTATATTTATACGCGGCCCTAGCACTTGAATCAAATGCTGATGAGATGAATAGAAAAAAGTATAAAGCCGAATCTTCCTGATTTTGACCAACTGTCCAGGTTTTTTTGCTCGTACGTATCGTTATGTAACTTTCGAGTCATATATGTACGTACACATAGCTATATTGTTAAAATAGAAGCAGCATGTATAATAGTTACAAACTTTGCTTCGCAGTATCGTCTCTCAAAAGGTCAGAGCAAAGTATCTCAATTCTACCATACAGCATCTGTACATGAAAATGATCAGAGCCAAATATACATACATATATAATAGTCGCAGTATGTAGATTAAATAGTAGTGATGGCTAGAAGTGACCGTGTCCATTTAGTTTTTCTGTAAAACAGTGGCCACCCTACAGTTTATCCTCACGGAGCGTGTCAAATGCTCTATAAATTTTCTTTGTCAACTCCCGCGCTCTCTTTGCCTACAGAGAACCGTAAATGCAGCAAACACGTTCACTGTCAAGGATATACTGTACGTGCCACCATCATAGAACTTCTTATGTTCCACAGCCTTTGTACAAAATATATTATAATAATATAAAATGCCACAAGGGAAACTAGAGTAGTACTTTTGATGACATTGTATAATTCTACAGTTTATACATAAAGGTTTACTGTAATACTTTGTCCCTTTTGAAAAGTTATGATGCGTATTTATGTTGTTATTGTACTCGCATAATCTTAATCATGACTTCGCCCAGAAAGAACGTATTCTATGTAATACAATGTCATCTTTATAAGCCTACTTTTTGAAGAAGGAAAAAACCACAATTTCTTTTGATGCACATCGAATTATTGTAATGTACATAAAAGTATGTTCATTTTTTTGCTGAAATTTATTAATGATTGTCCAAGTTTTTATGAGTTTAAACTTTTGTGTATCTCATTGAAGCCAAAAGAAATTAATATTTAAAAGAATACTCTTTCAGGGGGATTTGCAACTTTTTGCTGGCAAGATGCAACGGTGGGAAAGATGGATAGACAGATGATATAATTTATGGAGCTATTTTAACTTAATTGCAGCATTTATGTCAGATGCTATGCCAAACTGTCTAAGGCACTTTGGATATTACGACTTTAAGGTTTAGTAGTTTGGAACTTTTTGCAAAATATTTCATTGCATTGGTTGCAATTTTGTTTAGGAATTTAGTTATTCCTTGATACCGTGTCCAAAGGCTGTAAGATTTACATTCAATTTTCTAATGCCATGTTATTATTGACATCATTTCACATGCACTTACTGCTTACAAATTTTAAAGGCTATATTCTCAAACGTTGCCTCAGCTTGAGACATTTATGCCTCTCACATTTTTGACTCGTCATTATTACGTTGTATTGTCTGTACGTTGTTACGACCAAATTGTAGCTCAGTCATATAGTAATAACGACTGTGTTGAATAGTTATTCTGTTGCTAACTTGCCATAAAAGATCGTAGTATTCAATGCTATTCAATGCATGGTCAGGACTAAGTGTGAATAGTCGGGTTAATTTATGGGTTGTTGGGAAAGGCAAATGCAGCACAGTATTGACTGTAGGCCGAGTTCTATTCCATTTAACTTTCTCAGCCGTGCCAAATCGTCTTGAGAGGCTTTCCTTCATACACGTTCATATGCACTTGTAGTACACGTCGTGTAGGTATGTACTCTCTCCCGTTTTGTACGTGTGGGGTAAGGTTTGAGGATAAGAATGTATTTACTGTTCTACAGGTTTGTGAAACTGCTTCAGCATTTTTCTGTCTCTTTTACGTCTTTTGGACATGACAAGACCATACATGCTTTAGTTTTCCCAAACACAAAGAAAGCCTATTAGCCATTCAATTGTAAACATTGTTTCTTACGTCAAATGTATTTTTTGTTTTTGCTACTTCTCTTTCTTCTGCAGCTTATATTATGTTTACAAAATAATATTTTTTTAAAGTGTGAGAGCTGTTACAGAAAAGACATCATTTCTATTACAGACGCGTATGCGTATTTAATACACCAGTCTACGTGCAATTGTAAGGAGAAAGAATTATAATTCAAATTACTCGATCATTTCCAAGGCGAACCAATGTGAAAGTATCAATAAAATCTACGTAGTCACTAACTATGCGCAGTGCATCAGTCTATATGAAAGAAAGGAGCTCTATTTTTTATACGGACTTCTTATGAGGGCTGTTGGTCTTTTATCTAGGCAATATTTTTCATAAAAAACTAGAAAGCAAATTTTAGAACGGGTTTTATAACGCATGGAGAATTTTTGCACATATCTTACGATGATATTAACTATATGGGAAGCTTAAGCATTTGAAAACATTTAATGCCATCTCCAGACTGTGGCTAATCGTCTGAAAAGTTACAGTTTTATTGCACATGAACATTAAGGTAAAGACGAAAACTATTATTACTTGTGAATCATGCATTGTACAAATATATGTATATTGCAGGAACTTGCTCCTGTATTGTGCAATTTCGAACAGTAGCAAGTTTGAATTTTGTGGATGCACAATTTATACATGTGTGTACTATTGTGTGCTTGTGCATACATACATGCAATTTAGCATTCATTTGATGGTTTTGATTTCAATGTTATTAGGGATTTAAAACTAGGCGCAGAAAGAAAGAAATAATACATGTGAAATTAAACTAGAGGATGACAGACGGGCAATGTAACAAGAAGCTCGAAACATCTGTGAAAATAAAAATTGCAAATTACGAGTGACTACAGAAAATTGAGCAAACTTTATCCCTTATAAAGGATAAAAGATGGATGGCCTATAAATTCAGTTTACAGACCGTTTGTGCAAAAGGTTTTTGGTACATCTATGTATATATGCATATTAAGCATCTATGCTATGTACATTACTGTCTGTATCTTCGTTGTACATAATGTTTGTATCTTGACACAATTGTAATGGCATAGTTTGAATTTACAATGAAGCATTAGCACATGGTAAAATATTGGTAGATTTGAGAGCGTCAACACTTTAGTCCAAATCCTATCCCTCTCCCCTTTCTATTTCTGAGGTTCGCCATCTGTTCGTTGCAAAAATACTGGAAGCCCAATTTCAAATCCATATGTACCCTCATGTGGCAAAAATTGCAACCCTTGACTCTATAGGTTTATTGCCAAATTGTTTACCTCCCAGTTGACTCTTCATTCATTTTACGCCAGCGGAGAACTAGAGGGGTGATGAAAACCTTTGAATCTTTTATCCAGAACTTTAACCTACCCTGCCCGAGTTTGTTTTGTGCGTTCGCAAAATCGCAAATTACCCTTTTAGTCCCAGCATTTGCACTGCCTTTTGTAACACCGGGGAAAAAGGATTACACATTTACAATTTTAAAATGTGTGTAAAATTGTCCTCATCATACGATCCCCGCCATTATTACGATTGGGCAAATTTGTGTTTATTTGTATTCAGCATTTGTTTTGAATTTTAAAGCTACAATTCATGCGCTAAAAACAGACGAGGGGACGAAACTTTCAATGTACATAAAAAATATTGCAAAAAAGTATACGCTATTTTATATACATACTGTTGAAAAAAAGACCACGAACGAAGTGTGCAGGGATGCTCATCGCCAGCTACATTCAGGACGGCTCTTTTGTTTACAAGCATTTGTTTAACCATGATATTGTTACGTTACTACAGATTTTGAACAATTATTATCGTTATTCTTCTTATAACAAATTATTCAGACCTTTTTTAGTTTGCATTTTTTTACAATGGAAGATTTATGGCGGAACGTACAAGCTTCAATTTGTAATTCAATTTGCAATTTCTCTATTCATAAACAATAAATTACTGGCAAAGTCAAACCAAAGCAAGTCGGCCGATTCTTTTTGTGGTTTTATATCAACAATAACTTGTACTGCAAGGGAGTGTGATACGATTCACGTGGAGGTGAAAATGCCGGCCAACGCACCGGGACTTTTTGTAGTATGTATATATAAATGGGACCCGGCATTGGATTTGAATTTGGATTCAAATCACAACTTCGTGCACACACCTGTTCAATTTGAATGTAAATGCCTTTTTTCAAGGGTATGCTCCATATATTCTGTTTTTATCGTATAAGTATAGCACAAGGCTTATTATGCTTTTTATATTGTATTACAAGAAGAATATGAAACAACGTTCAGCGTCACCCTCCGCTACTTTTAATTTATATTTACATACCTTGTGCGTGCGCTGTTTCTTGTGATAGTTTGTCTAGATTCTCCTGATTACTTTTTCATTCACGGTATAAAAACTAATGGGTGTATACAGCGTAGGTGCTTGCTTGCCCTCGTGCTCTGCACGCATCCATACAAAAATTCGTATATGTATGTGTGCGACGAGCTTAAAAAAGTATGAATAAACGTTTAATGTTTTTTCTCCAGACTCTAAGGGTCCTATGCGTACATAAATTAAACCAGGGTTAAGTTTTTGCTGCGATTGCAGAGGTTGAACCAAATAAAATGGCAAAAGCAAAATATGTAAATAACACTTGGCAAGCCTTTTAAAAATATAAATCGAAGGCATTGAAATTGTGGTTAACACGTACCATAAATGTGTGTGACAGTGTAACAGTCGTACTATTAAAATGAGCCACAGAAACATATGCACATGTATGCAATACTTGGAAACGGGAATTTCTATGGTATGTCGTACAATCCAAATAAATGCGGAAACTTTTGTTTTGACGTTCAAATAGATTGTGTCTGGTGTCTGACAAGTCGACATTATTTTTTATCATTTTTCATCGTCGAAATTATGTACGTATATCTACTTATCATTATATATACCGCCCATCTGGGTTGGAAACCGGAGCCTCGATCCACTCCCCACAAGCAACTCTACGTATTTCACAATCCACTAGTATAAAGTTGTATGTACATATGCATATTTAATGGATGATTCACAAAGTCGGCATAGCTGAATCATAGTTAGATATACTCAACTTGTAGGGTCTTTGGCCTATGACCAAAATATAAACTTACGGTCCGTAAGTTACAGAGAAAACCCTATACGGTGCATATTAGGCTATACCTCATACCCTATGACTTTGACCCGAATGCAGCAATTATGGGTATAACATTGTACATATAATGATCCATATCAATGGTTCTTTTCAAAGATGTGGAGCATTCCTTCGAAGGACTTCTAGGTGGATAAAGAAACAAGCAACTACTTGATGGAGACTGCCAGTGTTTACTGTTTGTGCATAAAATGCATTAACTATACGTCTTCGTCTCTTATTTTCTCCAGGCTTTTGCTTATCTACCACAAGCATATCTGTCGATGTACACGGAAGAGGAAGAAGAATAACTCTCGTTGGTTGTATATCATTGTTTGGTTGTTTGGAATTACATAGTCAGCTTACTTACTCTGTTTGGTTTTGGTAAAACTGTGTACAAACGTTTTGGATTCTTGTGTCGAAAGTGTGCTTGCTTGTTTTTCTAAAAAATAGAGCAGCTATAGAAAATGGAAAGGGAAAAGAAAGAAAGAACAGGAGAAAAAAACGAAGCCCCTTTTTTAGCTAGTCGTCCCCGATTTTTTGGACTAAACTGACATGAATAATAAATTAAAGTCAAACGTTAACAATGAGAGAGAAATAGTCCCGGAAGGAGACCAAAAAAGTACAAAAGAAGAAATAAAAATACGTCTTGTGCATGTGCAAACGTAACAAGCTAGTGCTTGCCGATATCATTGAATATTGAATGCATTGAAATTGTATGTGTGTATCTCCCAGCGAATGAGCGCATAAAGGACGAAAAAAATGCATGCAAGACGGCGGTGCGACGACAAGTACGATTGACAGCATAGTTTCCGGTATCTAAAGCTATCCAGATTCGTTTATCAATGTAGTGTAACTCTACACGGTTGCAGTGAGGCAAAGCAGGACGAGATTCCTGGTTTTGAATATTTTATTCGATTTCCATTCTGAACTCGAGCGTGGAGATTCCTTGTTTGATTTTTATTCGGGGAAGAAAAATAAAACAGGAAGAAAAAAACAGCGAAAGAAAAGGGGAAATGCTGAATGTTGTTTGGGGCATGATTTTGTTTGTCTATTCAATATGTTTTCAATTATCAATTGTAGTCACTCAATCTTCCTCAATTTTCCTCTATGTCTGCTACCAAAATATTTGAATAATTCTATTATGAAGGAGTGATCCCTCAAAATAATTTTATTACAAACAGTACATAATATTTTATGCGACTCAAATTGTACGTACTTGCGATTTAAATTGTTATCGTTACGGATATTGGTATCATGTATGGATTTTATGAGATGAGTCATCGCAAAGTAACTTTACTGAATAATAATCCATAATTTAATGCACATTTAATGAAGATCCGGATTAGATATTAAGTATTCGTTATCCATTCATAATTAAGCAGCAATACGAAAACAATGTAATCGAAATAGCTTATACATAGGTAGGTAAGTATACATACATACAGTGTGTATACCGTAATAATATGAGTATTTACTTTTTCAGCATATGACAGTCCTCGTTCATTTCGAAGCCAGTTGTTGTCTGTAACAGATCTAGATAGAAAACAAGTGGGGACTTAAAAAAGTTGATCTGGTGAGCGATAAAAGTACCAGTACCTACTGTTAGTAGTGGCACTTTTATATGCATAGTGGCGGAAGGCATACATATTGTATAGTATATAATAGTAATATTAAATGTGAATTATTGATTGAAACCCTTTGGAGTTTATAGCTTCACCTTCGCACGTGCATTCATTAGGCAAATTAATAGAGAGACAGAGAGGCTAGCACCCCACACACGCCCGCACCTGTGACACTTGAACTTAAAAGCCAATTATAACCAATCAATCCAGATGTTATGAATTTTATGAATGAGCATCGTTTTCAAACGCACATCTAAACTATAAATAAATTATTCGCGTCTCCTCTCTCCTTTTCATCATTATATATTTGAAACAATCATTATTCACCCAATTCTCTTGAATATGTATGCAGATGTAGGTTGTATTCAAAAATCACCATCCTTGTCTTTACATAATAAACGCATCTATCAGTATTATGGATAATATGTATATTACATGCGAGTTTGCAAGTTGTGTTGATAGTCACAGTCACGAGTCATAGAGTACCAATACGTGATCGTATGGGGATGAGTATAAAACTCCAAAAAAATATGCTGCATCATACTTTTTGGTCCACAGAGACTCAGTTTGCGGGCCCTGCATGAAATCCGTCGTCACTCCTCATCTCATTACAGTCATCTGTTGCCTGTTTATTCTTGTCATCATTTTTATCACCATTATTGTGAGGGTTGGCTCTCTTTGAACTTGACATAAATATACTAAACCATGTACCAGCATTGTTATAATGCGATGTTATGAATAGCATTAATATTATTACAGCTCATTCGTCGTATTAAGCTGTGAAATATTGCCAAATGCTAAATGAACCAAGTTTGAACCGTCCGTTGATTTTTTCCTTTGCAAAAAACTATTGTATACATAATCTAAACTGATGAATTCACAAAAAAAAACTTAAAAACAAAATATGACCAATAAAATGTAATATATTATGCAGATCGAATATAATGTATAATGCACTTAATTATTTGGAATTTTAAGGTAGTGAGGTAATCACAACTACCTATTTACCGTTTTTGTAAGAGTTTTCCAGGACTAATCCATGGATTTTATTTGAAAAGAGTCTTTACTTTTTTCATGTAAGTATGTGGCATTAGAAATTTGATCACCGGCATTCATTGTACTGTACTTTAATATGTCAAGAGGTGCCAAATAGAGGTAAAGAGTAACACTTCAACAATTACATCCAAGTAATTTGTTCACCCCTACCTGGCATAATTTTCGAAACCTCGTTTGTTTCTATTAGTTTTGCTCCCCACAGTATTACAATGTACCAGTTGTTGACGTTTTAAATGCATGTGCGTCAATAAAGAAGACTAAATTTTACGGATAGCTGTTCTTGCTAGCATATGCTGTAGAAATACATCAAACTAGTGACAGTGACAGAATCTTCGAATATGTAGGGTTTGTTTCGTTTACGTATCTTTAAAGGTATGACTTAAAAACCTGCAATTAATTACAACTAATTGTAAAAGTCATCAGCCTAGTGTCGTTTTATAATTATGCCACCACCTGCGCTGAGTTCTACAACTATAATGGTATTTGTAAGGAGGGACATAAATAGGCAATACATGTATAGGCATAGGGAATAGTGAATTGAAGTTTTAATCCATTTGTACGCTTCAATTATGGAGGAAAACTTTAGTTTTTCTGACCCGTACACTATTGCGGAGCAAAAACCAAAAACTGTTGAGTATATGCATACTTGGAGCAAAAATTGATAGAGAGGTTATGGATATTTTGTTCTAATTATAGAAAAGTTGGATGAGAATATAATAGAATTCCAAAATCCCACAACAGCTCCCTGGCTCGTACACGTGTAACGTTTAAAAGCCACAAATAGCTTTCACAGTGCAAAGGAAATCCAATAGCAGTTCTATGGGGTAATGGCGCGAAGACAGGTCGCGTGTTACAAAGTGACCAACGTCCAGCCACACTTATTTTTCTTCTTCTCGAATTCCATTCACACATACACGTACATGGATAGGTAGGCCGGAAGAAGATGATGGCTACGGTCGTTCTTGCTGACTGACCAGTAAATTGGTTGTGGTTTTTCTACATTTCACATTTACTTGCCTTTTCCCATCATATATATTTTCCATTTTGAAGCTATTTTTGTATACAAACGCAAAAATCAAGTTTATTACCCAGGATCTACAGTTCTCATTTGAATCAGGAACAATACGATTCTTTTGTATGTGACTTTTTGGATTTTCACTCATCTTTCTTTCTGTCCTCAACCTTGACTGGTGTATCCTAGTGTACATGTCATAGTGAACAATATCGGTGTTCATTAGCTTGTAATTTCGCCCTCTTTACCAACAAAGTCAAACATAACCATTTCCCATGAAGTTCAGCCTCATGTTTGTGTCTGTGCAAAAGTGTAATGTGTAGTGTGTACAGTGTACATATGCAATATATATTGAAATCTGAATTATGACATAGGTAAAATGGGAAAATTAAATTGTAGAAATATCTTCTAGTTTTTGCTGTTGAAGCTTTGAAATAAAATGGGCATCTCAAATTTAAATTAGTCATTAAATTTTATTCGAAGCAACAAAAGAAAGTAATGTTCAATGTATCGCTGCTGATGCGTCGAAAATTTTGTATATTTGTGTAGCATAATGTTGGACATAATAATTGGCCGCTGTATTTCATTTTTTGCGATGCCGTCTTCTCATCTTTTTCATTCAACCCTTACCTAAACGATCCAAAAAAATGAGTGCGAAATCCATTGTAGATATAAAGGTGGGTTACGAGTTGTGAAACTGGCAAAAATGAATTTCTAAGAATTTCATGCTATCACTTTACTGTCGAATACTCCACTCCATATGATGCAACAATTAACTGTATGCAAGTATTTTTGTTAGCGCATGTTAGTGTAATAGAGGGGTAAAGCTCGAATCTCAAGTCAGTAAATACGAGTCTTCATGGTACGCACACAATGAGAATCTGGAGAAGTAACATTTTAAAATCGGGTGCAAACTTATTAGAAAAGATTAAAAAGGATTTTACGAGTTGTCTGCGCGAGATCTGTAATGAACTTTATGCAAATTGGTATGTGTTGTGTCGGCGTATTTTTAACGCTGTCATCAATTATGGGTTACATGGCTGGGCCATAAAGTCCTGAGCGAGTTTCCGTCTACAAATGATATATTTTCCATACGTACCCCAGTATATGTACTTTACAGAATAGTTTATAGTGTAAACGAATATATTTGTACGGATATATCTTTAAAACTAAATTTCTGCTCTTATTACCTATCCTTTATCCACTGTATTTAGTTTCCCAGTGCCATTCGACATTAAGTACCTTTTCTGTTTATAAATACAGTACACGTACACATCCCACTATGTGTCTGCACCAAGAAACCAGCAATATGTATAGTCAAAGTATAGTGAGCTGAACTGTGAATTCGGAATGAGCCGCTTGATTAAGCAACTATGTATTAGCTTGGCTTGCACCTCATCTCGATAAAAAAGATGACTTTCTTCAATTTTCCTTTAGTTTTTGAATGTGAATGAAACAAAGAAATGTTCCTTATAACTCTTACCGTTCTTCGTTTGGTAGGAAAATCAAAACTGATAAAAGTTTCAGTGATATTGCAAGCGCTATATGTATAATTACCGTAATGCGTATCAAAGCATATTATGTGCACATATGTATATGTATAATTGTTCAGAAGTTGGAAATCCGATGACGGTGTTAACTTTGGCTAATGATTATCTTAACCGTCCGGCCGGTGGCTGCAACGACAGCATTATCAAATCTGTGTATTTAAAATGCTGGTTCAACATGGTGTGAGTTTGTTGAAGATCGTGTTTGTTTGTACCATTATTTAAATAGAATGCACCCATATACGTACATATGTACATTTAGAGTAGTGGCTTTACTTGTATTGATGTGTTATTATCCGAACATACGCTTTATATGCATTTATGTGTGTGTGTATCTGTAAGTGTGCGGTGAAAATATTTGAAAGGGAAAAGTGGGGGCGGACACACGAGGCCTTTATGTTGTGCACACAATCAAAAGACGCTCACTCGTACAAGACTATTTGAAATAATGATGGTTTGACTGACAGGGTCAGCCTTCCCCTTTGTATTTGCATTGTTGTTTTTGGTTTGGTATGCAGACAACGAGAAAAATGAGAGTTTGACCTGTAATGGTGAGCAAAACTCTGATTTTAAGTAAACTAAATTTCATTAATTATACCATCTTTTCCCTCTTACAATCATCATCATCATCGTCTTTTTATGCTCCAGAACTCTTGAATGATGTGTCGCGTGACCCTTTTAACAAACGAATATTTAGTCTATATTTAGTTTTATTCCTATTCTATGTCACGTCATGTCATGTTATTGTCCTCATGATCTCTCACTTAGTCGCACATCATTCCGAATTAAAGGAAAATACTGGACTTTGGTATCTAGTATACATACATTTATGTTGTTGTCCTCGCGTTATTTCGGTTAACCTACTAATTTTAAATCTCTAGTGATGTATGCATGTGTATCATATCTATGTATTGTATGGAGAATGTGAAATGCAAGGGTAATCCCCAGATCAGTGATATGTATATATGACCCTTCATCGCATTTTGTCTATGTATAGTAGCTATACGTAGTACAATGCTAGTGATTGTTTGCGATCGATTAAAGAATGCATAATCGCGGTCATTAAAATGCATTTAATTTCCATCTTTTTTAGTAAAAGGATCCTCACATAGCGTTCCTACTCGATTAAATGTGTGAACATAAAGCACAAGTGTGTGTGTACAAGGACCCAAGCTTATGTTTAGCGTCACACACACAAACATCTAATGTTCGCGTTGACACTGTTAAAAAGTCTATAATTTATCCCAGAGGAAAATAAAAAGGTCGAGGGATGCCGTCTTCTTCCTTTCGTTCTTCCTTTCGCTGTTTGTTGTTCAAAGTCGTCGTCACCGTCACCCCTCTACATAAATGTGTATACATACGTACCATGCTTATCATCTATTATGCACTGCAATCGCTGCATTTTGTATTGCATACAGTATTTCTCAGAGTAAAAACAAATAGCTAGCATTGAGAACTGGGAGTATACTGTACTATGTCGTTGCATGTGTAAAAAAAATTCATTGCAGAGAAATATGCATATTTACATTCACAGGCTAATATATGGTGATGATAATAATCATGAATCCTAAATATGAAGTCTTTGTGGATTTTTGAAAAAGGCAATGTATAATGCTGTCATTATTGCAGCATATTGTCGTGCAACAAAAAAAATAGCTTGCGTACTCTGACTCTACTGGAACTGCTTCTATATATATGTGTAATGTGTACATTACATATAGTTGTTGCATGTAGTATGTATTAGTACTTACTCGGATGTGCGTATATAGACTGTGTATATAAAATGAGCTACTGAAATGAGCTTCCTTCGTAAAAAACGGGCTGGTGTAAGGGTCGACAGTCGTTCGTGCTGTGACGGTGTGTGTAGACTGTAGATGCCTGTATGTAGTGTTGAAAATATGGACAAAAAGAAAATGAAGCATAAAAAATGTCCGCATTTTTCTCTGTCAATTTTGGTTACTTTGTCTAGAAAAACTATGACAGGCTTTACAAGTTACTGATATTCAGAGATAGTTCACACAAGAATGGAACTCAGATTTTAAATTCAAAGACTTGTCCTACTCTACATAAAAAACGTATATACATACTGTCATACATGGGCAGTATGAATATGGGAGAAAAAGGAAGTGCCTAATATTTACAAGTCATGTAAAGAGATTAATAAAAAAATTGGGGATATAATATATTTATTCTTTTTTATTTACTTACTGTCACCAACCTCTCATATTAGCTCATTGACACAAGTATTTATGCATGTGCAATGTACCTATATATACAATGTGCAGTGTACAGTTGTTATGCATATCTTTCTTTATCCGTGGAACTCGGTGTGTCTTTTGTAGTACTTGTATGATAAGAGCTTATTAATATCATTTTCCTACCTCAAGTACCCACTTAATTTTTCTACGTCACAGAACAATATTTTGGTATGAATTGCAATTACAAATACACTGTGTATTACAGAGTTATTTCTTTCTTAATAATCCTCATTGTACCCCTTGAAATGTTTGAAATTCAACCTAAACATATCCTGCTGACTTTATTAAATAGAAAACTAAATTAAATGAGGGATAACTTCGAGCAGATCTATTCAAAAGTATTTAAATGTAAATCGGAGTATCTCAAAATCTCTTAACTTTTATTCTTTCTTTTTGTCGTCTTTCCTCATATTGTACTACATTTGTATGGTGAAGCATGTGGATTATTGTCAATTACGTCAGGATTTCGTTCCATGTGAAAATGTCAGGGAGCAATCTTTAACTGTCCTGTTTATGCATAATACATGCAGTGCAGGAGAGAAACTAATGCAGCCTGATGGGGGTACCCTTTGTAATTTGCTCCCAAGATTTGTCACATATGATTGTTTGTCAAGTTGGAATTTTCTCCTCATAACTTCTTTCCCTTTCTCGTTTTATGAAACTCATTGTTTCATTTCGTGCATTTTGCATTTCATTCAATTGCATTTAATAACGGCACAGCAATGACAAGTTGAAACTTAGTTACAAGTTTTTAGTATGCTGATGTGAACATTAATTTTTTTAGGCTTGAGTGAAATTGCGTTGAGTTTGTGGTTGTAATGCATTCATATTTCATTTCATATATTGGAAATAATTAACTTTTTTTTTACAGCGTTCTCGTTTTGAAATGACATGCTCTTTTTTTAATGTGCAGTCACTACTTACGAAAGGTGTAAATGTAGACGTATATAGATAGAATGTTGTAGTCAGCTATTATTAGTGACTAGATTTTTTAAATGATCTTCTAAGTCATGGCCATGAGGTTTGCCCATTAACCATTTTCAATGAAACAAACAGGACAAAAATCGGGCTATAGAATATAAATAAGTGTGAGTTACAGCAGTTTTATTTACGTGCTTCATATTATTATTGAAGCATACCAACTCTTTTAAGGGGTTGGGGAATGAAGCAGTGTGGAATACTGAATTAAATATAGACCTTCAAATTGCTTGCTCCCTTTTTCTACTTTTGGTCGCTGGAGACGGAAGTTGAATACTGTCCTCCACCATGTGTGTATATTTGTATTTATGTATGTGTGTAAAACAACAAATTCCATCTGAAAATGCAGCACTTATTTGAATTAAGCATCATTGATTCTCGATTAAAACTAATTTGTCGCATTTCTTCCGCCACGCTTCCTTAGATAATGGCTTTATTTGTGGTCGTGACTGGATAAAACCAAGGACAAGAGCACAAAACAGAAGCCGAGGTATAGAAATATTGTACTTTGTGGTGACTGTGTTTTCGATTGCTACATAATATAAACACTCCAACAACAAGATATTTAAGGGCAATCATGGGCATGTATATTTTGTACAGGTTGATCTGGTCTGGAGAAGGGACAGAGTACAAATACATACATAATTGATGAGAAATTGTCCAGCTGTGTGTGTGTGGCCGTTTTGGCGGCGAAATTATCAAGCGATAAGTTTCCACGCGTACACATACAGCATGTAGCATAATGTACACAGCTCTACACGTATAAATTGTAGAAAATCATGAAGGAAAATCCTTATGAAAAATAGACAAGTTCACACATGCTGATGATGACCGCTCAAAATTCTACTTCAAACAGTCACAGACATAACAACAACATGGGCAATACTGTTAGTAAGTCTATGTTTATGTTGAGTTGAATTTTATTGGGGTTTGATAACAAATGCTGACAAATCTAAAGAAGTAACAGACAAGCGTACTCATATTTAGAGTTCACAATATGGAATTATGGAATCATTCTGTACTCTGTTTTGTTTTTCTTATGGAATCAGCAACAGAGCTTTTGTATGCATACACAATTATTAGTACTTATCTGTACTTATGTGAGATAGCAGTACAGTTACGGGTCAAAGAATATGCATATTTTTGGAAAGGTAATAAATTTCCGAGTTACTGAAGCATAAGTTGTGTTTGTGTGTGTCGCGTGACAAAATACGGGGACTCATTCGCTCATCCATCCACAGGTGTACACATTTCCATGGTTTAGCGTGATATACTTTACCAAGTATACATTTTACTATCTATTTACCTTTGATAGACAAGTCCTCTATCTGTTCTCTCTTGTCCAGCAGGCACGAATAAGCCAAACCAAACCAGAGTGTATGTTGTGTCCATCATGGTCTTCTTAACTATTAAAATTCGATATCACCATGAATATGCCTGCTATCAAAATGCAATGCACACTCCGGAGATGTACAATACAAGGGAGATAAAGTCTAAACCACAACAAAGATAGAGCCATTTATATTCTGTCTGCCCTGCTCCAAAAATATAGTCAATTACGTATGTAGGCAATGGACGTCAAGTTCCACTCAAGCCATATGCTCTTGCTTTGACTCTTGTCTATAATCTATAATACGCTCAGTCATCTCACAATCAGTCATGTCCACGTACTTTCTATCGGTCAAAATTCATTTGTTTATAGTTTTTACATTTTATTCACCCTATATAGTACGAGCAATTCGTATAGATCTATCTCATTTTATATTATGCCTATAAATTTTTTTTACTGTATCACGAAGGTACATAAAATGCCATTTATCTGGAGGGTAGTAAAAATGTTGCGTTTCGATTTTTGACCTGACTTCTCTGTTTCCCCTGCAGAAGGGTACAAGTGCAGCAATTAAAATGTAAGTCGATTACTGTGTATTGTTTGAATGTGTATAAATGTTACATTTACATTATGTATCTACAGCGAGTGTCATCAGTATTGGTATAGGAAATCTTAGACAAATTAAAGATTAAAAATATGCATATATAGATACGCCACAATTTGCTACCAAGAATACAGACTAATAAGCATCTAGGCAAAAACGTGTTGTAGATTGTTCATGCATTTAGTTGTCATTTTAATAGTTTTAAAATTGCCATTTTAGTTTTTTGACACATGGAGCTACAAAAAGAATATGTTGCAGATATTTTGTTCTTTTGCTTTTAGTTCATGTATGCAGGCTGCGTAATCATAACCATAACTATGAAGGTGTCAAATCAAAGGTGTCATGAGCGAACTGCGGTTCTTTAACTTAATTACCACAGTATGCTCTTATTACTTACCACAATTTAATTTCTACGTCTATTTTCCATTGTTTGCGTCTTGTTCTCAACTGTTATATTATTCATTATCTATGTTCAACGAAATATGCGTAATAGTGTATGATATGATATTTCATTTTGTATCAATGGTACCTACATAATAAGCTTTGCTATGAAAGCTGATCTTATCTCAGAATCGAGAATCACGTACAGTAAATTGTGGTGATGAGTGAAGTTACTGTGAAAAGTTATTATTGCTATATTATTGTTAATTTTACTATGGTCTCCTGTGCTGATGCTTGGCTTATATGCTGTTTGTAGTTTTTAAAGTCTAAAGTTATATGTTTGCTGATGTCTCATAAAAGTAAATGAATTTCATATATTTCTGTAATCGAATGAGTGTGTTGACGGTCTGAATGACAATGATATGATGACGATGGACGGACGATGAAAGCAAATAACGCCATATGCAAATAAAGCACATGCTGAAGACGGAAAAACAAAAATAGCCCTATTTCTTCTAATTACTGTTTACTTTAAGACTTCACAGAACATATTTATAGATGATAATGTGCGGATAGAAGATAGAATCGTCCTTTGATTGTACAGTAGTCTGGCTTAAAAGGGCCTGACAAAACTCAGCGGTTTCTGAAGTACAAAGAGAAAAACTGGATCTTATCGTGAGATGAGATTAAAAGACGCAGAAAGGGCCAGAGTGAAAGAAAAGACTTTTGTCGAAGAGACAGAGTTTTAAATTTACTGTGCAGATACAAACCACATATGAACATGAATATGAATATGGAAATGAATTTAGCTGGTGACTGGACTGTTTGCTTTTTGCTTTATTGTAAAAAGGGAATATGGAGAGCGAGAGACTAATAAATTTGAATGTGCATAATATGTCTATATCTTATATTGGATTTTGTAAACTTCCAGTTTAGTTTTCTGTCCTCTTCTTCTCAAGTCGTACAGGGTGTATAGAGAATAGACATATGTGTGTATGTGCATACATATGCACAGAGTCTCGTCGAAAGAAAGCCATACATATAATAATAATAACGTAGCATAAAGGACAGAAAATATATTCTTTAGCCAAGAGCCAGCCTAGAAATTTCACTAGAATCGTCAATCGAACCGACGCTTGGCTGTTGGTATAAATTATGCAAAGATGATGGAGGCCACCCTCCATGAAGACGGCCCAGCAGAAAATGAAAAGCAAGATGAAAAGAAGTGACGTTTACTCACAACGAGAGGGAACGATAGACATACGATGACGACGAGTCGATTTCGAGTTTTTCATATAGATATTAATATTATTAGTATTAGTGTTGAGTATTACAGCTTAAATTATGTATTTACGATATAAGTGTATCTGGTTTAGTAACAGTGACTGTTCCTCCTTTTTGTTCATTCGTCTTCTGCTTGTCTTCTTTCTTACTTCCTCCACTTCTCCTGACGATATCACATGGATAGTTAAGAAAGGATATTTTTCTCACATAAAAAAAGAAACCTCTTGGTTTTTTTCGTTACACATCAAACAATTTATAGTCACATAAAGTACAAAACGAAGACGAAAAATGGTAGAAAAAAATTGAAAGATGAAAAACCTTTGACTGTATTCTTATTCTATGTGTAACTTTAAGAGTTTTGAGCGAGTACAATCTGTGTGCATGCACTTGATTTTGAGTACAAAGTATACATATAGGATGAATTTCCATGATAATAGTAATATTAATAATATCCATCCACTGCACCGGTATAGGTGGATTGTCAAGGAAAGAGTTACATTAGCATTGCAGTTGGTTATGCTTTCTTCATGCTCAAACTGTGTACTCTGTCATATCCCAGACTTGTCCACACTTTTTTACACATTGAGCTCTGTTCTGTTCTCTCTTTCGCTGCCTTCATGATGTGTACATACATGTTCACTCTTTCTTATTTTTCTTCGTGCACTGTTCTCTGTCATCGCCTATTTCCCTAAGTCAACAACTCGAGGCTCCTTTTAAAAAGCAATCATGCATACTCAATGCCCGACCATTTTTGTATTGCATCTTGTCCATAATCTACCAATAGTTTACGAAACTCATCTATCTCCATGTCCATTGCAGAACAGTTTCGGTTTGTATTCTTCTATACTACTTATGCATGTAGAGTAGTAGTGCTTCTTTATGTCGCTATTATTAAAATATTGAGAAAAGTATAATATACAGGCTGTCATGTGAGTTCTCCCTGCAATATGTTATTTAGTAGCAATGTAGAAAAAATAAAGTAGGAAAAGATGTAGTTTTTATTATGATGTGGATATGTATATGTCTAAAACGCAGTTAAGCATACGTATACTATAAAGTAGAATGCTACGATGAATGGTAAACGGAAAAGTAATAACGTGTATTCAAATTTACATATTTTTTGAATACGTAACTCTGTGTACACAAATGCATTAAAGATACACAAATCTTTTTTTATATTCGTATTGGGACAAAAGAGAGCTTAATGTGGCATGGCCGACCTCAATTAAATATTAAGCATCAATCAGTCATGCATAACTGGACGGTTTATTCTTCCAGTCCTGGGAATGTCAAATCTGGAATTCAGAATTACGAATGTTTAAGAATGCTCCGCATTATTATACTCCACAATCTTTGAACAAGCATTTATATATCTGTCTTATCTGTGTTACATGTGTAAATAAGCTTTTTATTACACGAAGATTGTCTCCATTGAAAAAATTTGTTATTCGTTCTGAATTTCATCCACACGTTTAATATTTATCATTGGAGTAATAAGCTGTACCATATATAAATAGGTTCATTTAATCCACGACTTTATGCGTAATATAAGGCTGTAAAACTATAGGTACATGCAACGTAACAAAAAATAAATAAACGCGAAATGGGAATATTACCGTAACCCATTAAATAAGGATTAAAATGGTTGTACCACATTTTAACACTGTAGTAGGTGTTGTCTAATTGAAATAGCTCACTCATCGGTTTCTCGCCAGTAACTTTTTATGCCATGAGAAACGCATATTTCTTTCTCCGCGTAACTTCTACCCTGATAGAAATAAGACAAATTCCTATGTATACCAGATAATACGTATGTATGTCAGTATATATTTAGTAATAGGTGTGATGCCAGGGTTAAAGTCTTTTTTTCTCTATCTAGTAAAATATGAAACGATAAAAATGGTTCCATGAAATTAGTTGACATGTACAATGTACATATTTCGTAGGAGTTGCGGATGGTTGATCGACGACAATAAAAATGGACAAGGAAAAAGTACTTTTATCGGTGAGTATACATGTGTGATACAATATACCGTATCTGTTTAAATTGTGCTGCGGCCGCACTACGGTTTTCATTTTGAATTCGCGCCGACGGACAATTCAAAAAACAGCACTATCCAAACAAGCCCATAGCATGCATTTCAAAATGTAAAATGCATGCAGCACTAAAAATTTCGTTTTACTTTATCCGCGACGTACTATTCAAAGTGCAGCTCTACTAGATGCTGCCGCACAATTCAAACAGATACGGTATGCCACTTGCATATCTGTGTATGGTATACCCTATAAGTACATGCTTTATGCAGATAAGACACCATAACATGATCTTTACACGGGAATCGGTGAACCCTTTTAAGTTCACCTCAAACCCAAATTCAAATGCTGACTGCATCAACCTTATCAACTTGGCCCACTTTTTCGTGGGAGCGATCTTATGCACCATGTTTCTGTATTCTGCTTCTCTCTTGTGCTTTTTTGCTCCCTAAATATCCGATTAATCGTCTGGAACGACTTTACTTTTGTCCATCTCTCTGCTTATGTATACATTTAAGCACTGCAATGTATAGTGCACGGTGAATGAACTATACACACATAAATACTTAACAAATGCGCTTTCGATCATAACCCATTCTTACTTAGCCCCTATTTGAGACACCCTTTTTCCACCGTGTCGTATCTTTTGCGTATCATGTGGGTTATGGGAATTTACCAGGTTTTTATGTGCTGAGGTTTACTGATTTTTTTTACATTTTTTGCTATTTCCAGTATACACGTACATAATTGGGCTAATAGCTTCAACATTAACTCTTTATGATACTCTGTATACTTTAATGTTTTTAAGTAATACATAATCGCGTATAAGTATTTTAGTACCGTGCTAATCTAAGGCAGATAGTTGACTCGCATTTTGACATTATCCTTTTTTTATTGAGACAAATTATTGAACTTTTAAAATTGTGGTCTGTTAAAAATCGCAATTATTAGCAATTTGTTTGTGCTAATCTGTATATACAATATTGATACCATGTTTGATCATTTAGGATGCACGTAAGTCAAATCAACTTCGCATAAATCGAAAGGTTGAAACCAAAAAACATGGAATTATTCTGTACCAACAGCCATTGACTGAAAAAAAAAGTAGTGATACGCAATACTAATACTGTATGCATATTAATTTTCCAACACGAGTCAACTTTGATGGTCAATCTTACTAATGAGAAGGATAATAATGAAAGTAAGAAAAGTTGAGACCATCTAATTCCTATGCGGTTAGAGTTCAAGCAAAAGGTTCAAAGTATCGGCATTAAGCGGATGTAATAGAGTCGAGCACATGTACACATGCAAAGCAAACATGCTGCTCAAATGAACTTGAGTGAATATTGAGCACTCTTCTACTTGAAAAACCCAAGAGTTGTACTGTTCTGTTGTTCCACATGCTTCCATTCTTTGTTTCCTTGTTGTTTGGATTGAGGTTTTACGATCCTTGTTAGTAAAGTAGAAGTCTCCAGGATGTACATTAATTGTTTTCGCCATGTGATTTTCCCTTCTGGTCAAGCAGCCAGTATAGTTAGATGCTAATATTCACAAAGTATATCTATAGATGTAAATGGCAGTGATGATAAAGATGGAATTGTCAAAATCTAAAGCCCTTTGCGGCATTTTGTACAAAATCAAAATGTTGGAGACTACTGTTCAAGTGTATTCCCCGTGTTTTTATGCATGTATCTGTATGTGAGGAATAATTAATCCACAGATTACGGACTAAAAACTATATTATGCTTTTGACGTAGCAAAAATAGACGCATTTTGTAGATTCAACCAACGAAAGTTCTTTTTCCCCTTTTAACAATGTCAGTGAAAATGATCTGAAATTTATATGGCAAGAGGGTAAACGGTGACAAATAAAGTTTAAATCTGGAGCAGCTGAGCATATGTAGCATCAAACTTCAAGTAAATCCATATCAGAGCAGTCAAAGCATCAAAAATACACAATGACTGCTTTTAGAAACTTTTGTGTGTGGTATATTATTCTTTTTCTCTACATGCATACGTGCTGTACATATACCGTCTAATGGTCATGACAATGACACTCTGAAATAAAATCGGATTTAACCCCGGCCAAAAATAATGGCTTCATTGTATTGGTTTGGTCGGATTTTAAAAGTAAAAACTGAAAAAAACAAGGAAAGAGAAAAAAGTGAGGGGGAATGGGATTAATGAACACTTGTCAAGTGTAGAATAAACATTTACGCAATGCGCACACCTGTGTATGTCATTACGAACAATGATTAGCTCCCCATTGGACTTCCTATGTTAGAAATACGCTGTAGTGGTTACATCTATACATGTAAGTATTACACATTTTATATGCAACTAAATAGCGCCTGAATGTACACACACAATGTGTATGCGTGTATTACACATAGAGATCATATAAATAAATAAATATGCAGACATGTTTTCATTATTGGCCTAAAATTACACTGGAATGGATGGTTGCCTAGTAACCTCAGTCCAAATAAGACCACAAGTGATAAAGAGCCCATTTTTACCGACACCAAATCTCACCTGAAAAACAAAAGGTAGAGTTGTACAGGTGGACAGATTACAGATTACACTAGATTAGTCACAGCCCCTTCAATTATTGACTGCGGAAAAGCCATAAAACACAAAATGCTGGATATACATACATTGGTATATATTTACGGCTATATTTATGTACGTATGCACATACATTAGGAAAATTGACGAAGTAGGAAAACAGATAGTGAATAAGCTCATTTACTCAAAACTCAATGGTTACTATGAGTAGGTTGTAAGAATCTATACTGATGTACAGATGTTCGTATTTCAATATATTATTCCTATGACTATTCTCCTGTTTTCAAAAGTTCCAAAACAAAAGTTAGTAACTAATGTTTAGGTGCATGTGCTTTAGTTTATGCTTACAATTTTTTCTAATTATGTACAATAAACTTATTTGATACAATGGCAATTAAAACGGAAATGCTAGCACTGCTAAAAGACAAGACGTGTCAAAAAGTAAAGGAGGAAAATTTGAGGTAATCGATTTTTTATTTTTGAGATGAGAATGTAGATAGATATCGATATATAGAGATATAATCGATAGCTTGTTCTTTATGCTTCATGAACTCTTTTAACAGTTTTTAATTGACAAATATATTTTGTTCCATGAGCATTGAGTTGCTTGGATGTTTAAGCATTGTAAAGAATGATTATATCTTGATCGTCCAGTCTATATGTGTGAGTACATATTCGAAACCCTTCGTTGATTGCGTGTAAGGAACATTCAGTAAACAAGTCACTTGATGATCCTTCACTTAAACAAATAGATTACAACCTCACTTACAGACAGTCGACAGTGTCAAAGTGTAGGATACTGTTGGAAATCGGAGAATAATATTTGTTTACGCACAACACATATGTATGTAGGAACTAAAGCACTAGAGTTTTCAGGGGATTCTACGTTTCTCTTTTGAAAACGAACAGAGTCTTAAGAAAATGAAGGTTTCATTTTAAAGTGCTCAGTGTGAGTTTCGAGACGGGCGAAAAGTTTAAAGCAGACCGTCAATCAACTGAAGGGGTGGACTCTTTCTCTATTTTACACATGTATATAATGCGGACTTTATTCTACTGATTTCCATGCCTTTATTATATATTGGCTAGTTGATATACCCATATATATATGACTGGGGTGCATACTTGTATAATATTATATTGTACAAGTATGGGTATCTTTTGTCCCAACACTATCCTAACATTTTCATACAATTTTCTCCCTTCATCAGTTTTTCAGTTCTATGCATATACGTATTTAGAGGAAAAAAGAGAAGAGAATATCTCTTTCGATTTCAGTAGGAAAGTATTGTACAGAGCTGCATTGTATAGAAGTCGTTGTGTATTCGATATTCATTTCGAATTCTGTGGAGTGCTCTGCGTGCATTGAGCGTTGAGATAGGTTTCGATTTCTCCACTGAGATGGTTAGACGGCAGAAAATGTAAATAAATGTTGTTGAGATGTGAATGCAATCAGGAAGAATATTTTTCCTTGTCAGGATTTTGTAAGACTTAATCTGTTCAAGAACTCCCTAGATCATTTCTTGTCAATCTTGCGATTTTCCTCCATCCAACTATGTTATTATACATGTACATGTGTGTCTTGAGAAAGGCAGTGCCGTACATGTATTTACAGTACGTATTTAGTTGGCGTATACACAGAAAATATAGACGAAAGAAACAAACTTTGGGTCGAGAGATAAGAAAAACGTGTCGGCTGCTGTTTAATAGAAGACGATACCTTCATATCCCTTAAACGACTTCTCTCCCGCTTGCATTTTAACTCTGTTTTCTGCTATTAATTTATTTATCATAATACTATTATGAATAAAATATTTGTCGATATTGCTCTGAAACCAAGTATTTGAAGTTTTATTTTTGCTGCTTTGAGTTTGTAGACATGTACATAACTATATTGTTTTTTCCATCATGTATGTTTCTTTTCCCGTAAAATTTTAAAAGTCTGACTGTGAAACTGTTAATATAAGGTATGGATGTTTCCACCATGATATGCGCGTCCTAGACGTGTTTCATATAATGATGACTTGGTTTCGTTTTGTGTGGTTGGTTTGACCACTGTCACTTGTAAACAAAAGCGGGTGAAAGAATAAAACTCTCCAAGAAGTGTCATTTATTTGATTTCCACTAAATAAATGCGTGTATGTAGCTTTGGCTGTAAAAGCTGAGGGAAATCCTAGTTTTGGAGTTTTTGCTGCTCTCATATTGCATTCGCTGACAAGGCACGGCAGCGTTTCGCTCTCTTGGAATTTCTGTCGTCTAACCCATCATGAATACATACTTATATGTACAGAGATGTGTGCACACATTAAGCGGGATACGTTCAATAAGTAAACGCTGGTTCTATTTCATCTCTTCTTCTCAACTCATCAACTGCGCGCATACATATACATACGGCTATATGTACACACACAGATAATGTATCACTACGACACATAACTAAAACAGAGTCAGTTGTGAGTATATGGGGGTGAAATGAAGAATGTTTTCTGTGTTCACCAGTATCACTAGAGATATACACTGATAATATAGTGCAGAGTGTGTGAATACTTGACTGCAACGACTGCTGCTTGCACTCCTCTTAATACCCGGGGTGAACTCTAGACACAGGCTTAATCTGCCGTTCTTAACACTCTGTCTGTCTCTCTTGGAGGAGAGAAGGCAAATTTTTCTCCTTATTCCACTAATTGTTTCTCCTTCGTCTCCTTCTTTTTGGCCAATTTTTCAAAGTAGACAGCTATGAATATTTCATAACTTTTTTTCTCTATTCTCCCATTCTCTCGCCTCCCTTCTCGTCGGTCTTCCCCACATTACCGTACATGCTTAGCTGTATGTATGTATACACATGAAAATTGGCCTGTTGAAGTGCAGCCCTTTTCATTCTTTCGTCTTCCCTACCCATCTCGTCCTCTGTTTTCGCCTTTTCACTCTCAATCACGACTTATTAAGTCAAAGGTTTAGTCTCCTTAATACTGTATACGGAGCTTTCAGCTAGAGTTTTTGTTGGATTTACAAGAAAAATCAACCCCTCTGTAAAGTTAGTTGGTGTCTATGTATGTACATAATGCATAAGCAGATACATGTTTTTGGTAATTCGATAGTTTTTTTTTGAAGTAAATGAGGATCCAATAGCAAAATAAAGAAACTTCATTTTCAGTTTTCTATAATATCTGTATTTATTTTAACTTTTGTTTTGTATCGAAGATGTACAAATTCTATTTCTTTGTAAAAAAATACAGTAGAGGGTTAAAGATTAATCGTTTTAAATTCCATTAAAGTTCCTACACACGTCGACGTTTTTTCTGGATCTAGTTTTCACAAATCCAGGGAGGATGAAAATTCTTGAAATTTGCAATCCACATGCAAAAGGTATTTGCATTGTCAGCATTTCTTAATTGTACTTCGTACTTATGGGGGATTTGGCAAGGAATCCCAATTTTTGTGAGACAGTCTTCATTTATCTTTTCAACTCAGTTGTGGCAGAGTGCACGCAATGGAGCATATTTGTTTGTCCATTTGTTTAAGGTGTCGCAAAAGGAATTACATTTAAAAGAACTTCCTTTATTGATGTGACATCTTCTCTTTGTTCTTTATTCCTGACTCTCGACACTCAACGTTGTTCTCTTTATTATTATTCAAAGAATTGCGAATTCCAACACTAGAATATTAATGAAAGAATTTTCTGAATTCGTACTCTAGTGCTAGATGTGAATCCCTCCGTGAAGTCTGCCGGTGTTAAATCACACAATTTTTTGCCTCGCCGATGTATTAGTTCTTCTATTACGCTGTGAGTTGTCTCTGTCTTACTTTACCATGTTGTTGAGGAAATCCTAGTTTAGTTTTATTTTAAGCTCGTGCAATTTTTTAAAAGCAGGATCATATATTCTTTAAAAAGTGAAAGGAATAAGACTCGTTTTTTAGGAACGAACAAAGACCAAGAAAAATGTGTAAAATTCTACACCCAAATATCAAGTTTCGCCGCGTGAGTTTCATAATTCATTCACCCATGTTTTTTTGTTTTGCTCTGTTGATGCGACTACGGTGGAAACTGTGACCGCGGTTCATCCTTATTTTCACGATCATTTTCTTGTTTCTCTAGAGTTTATCTATACCTGTAGTTTCGGTGATAATTTTTCAATTTATCGTTTTGCTTTAAAATGTTTTGGTTCACCTAATGACTTACAATGGCTTGTTTTTAAGCAAATAAAAACTTCTCGTTTGGTTTAAAATTGCTAATTTTTGGTAATTAGCAGTAATGAGAAATTATATAATAGTAATTAACGTTAATGTTTGCAAACTAATTTAATATCTATCAAATTTAGCATAAAAACACAGAGTGAGCAATACGTCTGCCCATATTTAAGTTCTTTAGTAGACACAATTAATCTCTATAATAATTTGCACAAATTTATGTATAATATATTAACGTATATATATTATTGCATGTAAGTGTGTGCTTACATATGCTATGCACATACTTTGTGCATTGCTCATGTTTTATTAACTATTAGTGAACTAGTAACTTTGAACGAGTGATTTATAACGTCTGCGAATTCGAGAGTGTTGACCATCTATTTAGTATTCCATGCTACTCGTTTTACTTATTTTCATTTAGTATTTGTATTTATAAAGGTATCGATATCAAAAGTGTGCGTAAATACCTGCAATCTGTAGATGTAGCATGAATAATGCAAGTTAATGTAGACATAATTTAATTAAAATTACTGTACTGCTTCATTGTTTCGTTGGAGGCGAAAAAGACAGACAATGGTATAGGTACATAATGCATGTTTTGTGATTAGAACAGCAGTGCAGAATTATGGAGTGCGAGTAGAGTGCATCGTATGTTGCATCAAGTTACATTGTACATAGTGTTAGTTTGTTGAAAACTTGTTTTTACGCTTTAACATCCAGTTAGCCACTTGATTATATAGGCAAACATATGCATATTATATCTAATTGTAAGTGCATTACATTACGAGGCCTGACCTGGCATGAAGTATTTAACTTTTAACGTATGATAGTTGTCATTTGAACAGGGTTGTCCCGTATAATTCATCTGCTGTTTCATGAGTCTGATTAATTGTATTTATACCCAGCGGCTCATTGTATGTGTTACAGCAGCATGAAGTATGTGTACGTCTACGTAAAGAGCGCAGTGTTAAATAAGAACGCATGTTCCAAGCCAAGTAGGTATGCAGTATGTAGAGTTTCTCTACTTATTATGAGTAGATAAAAGTATGATTTTATTCATGCAGGAGATGCATGCATCCCATGTAACTTTTATATTACGTATATTGGCACTGTGATCCTTATTTGTCTACAACGTCTAGTTTCCAGTTCTAACGTCCTTCGTCTCCCCTGCGAAAAACTGACGGTTGACTGCAATATTCTCAAGATTACAGGAATACAACATGTCAAGTTATTCTTCCTACAATGTATGCGTAAAATAATACCATATAATTCGGATGTTTCATTGCCGTATTGTGGTTTTGATGTCCTTTGCTTTGATGTCACATATGCAAACACATGTTTTATGAAGTCATTGGAGCACATATTGTAAAATGAACAAGGTACATTGTGACCACCCGAAGCTCAACTCATGTACATTTCTCAACCAGTATCTACAATTACACAGACTCCATTTTAAAGCGAAAAAAATATGTAACATAATCGTAATCATATTTAGATAGGGATTAAAGGATGACATTGATATAGTAAAATGTATTTTGCTAACATAAAAACTCAGCCACCTAATAGATGACACAAATATGACTAGATGTGGATGAAAATGGGTGGAAATTCCGTGAGAGTCTGATTTATACAAGTTTTTGCAAAGTGAGATGTTCTTTGAGACAAATAAGTTGGTGTTCCTGACATGTGAAATGACTCCATGATCCCTCTCTTTAGGTGGAAAAAGAAGGAAATGAGAAGGAATGACGAACAAACTGCTGACTTTGCTCACACTAAACCGTGCAAATTGGTTACCATCAATTGAGCAGGAAACTGTATAGGTATTATATGTACTTTTCTCTGTCTTTCTATGTGATTGTATATGTATATGTAGGTAGAGTAGACGAATGTCTTCAAATTTTCCCTTCTTGTTCCTGTCCAGAAAAAGGGCGACTGGACAAAGTTTATGTGACATGGACTAACAATGGTGTTTGGATTTGGTTTCGCTCACTCTCTTCTGCCCCTTGTCTAGAAGAGAGTGGTCGAAACCAAAACCTTTTGTACATATGTATGTTTTTTCTGGAGGCGAATCATTTTGGTACATTTTGTTGAATCCATGGAAGTCTTGTTGTCGAGCTGATAGCCGGTGGAGTGAAGGCTAAGTTATGGAATCATTACCTTTTGTCTGTTTCCCCCTTGAATTGAGTCATTTGTTGGAATCACCTCAGTATCAGTTTCATTGAGTCTTCCTTTGAACTATCATCAAGTCATGATACAGATTGTCGATTGAGAAGGAGAAAAAAGGAGACAAATAAAAATCAGAGCAGAATATGGCTCAAAGAGGACGAAAATTGGAGGTACAAATGCACGCATGTACATATGTGTAGCAAAATATAAGGATGCTGGCAAAAGGGAACTTAAGCATAAAAAAAGATACGCATAAGAGTGAAACCGATTCTCAATGATTACCGTTTTCTAGTGAAAATCGCCGAGTGAAAAAGACGACTGAAGCTTGGGGATGACGCCATTCACCATTCAACATTTCCATCCATGGACTTTTAACTTGCCACATTCATGAACATCATCATTTGTTTGAAACCTCATCGTATTCGTCATTCCCATTCTTTTCAGCTTCTCTTTGAAGTCTTCTGTATTTTTTGAAGGATGCATATGCACGGTACGCGTTCTGTATGTGTTCTAAATGTGTAATATGGCTTATTTGGCTATGAGATAAAACCCACCAATGTGGACAAAATGTGTGCTGATAGGCAAGTGAGATATCCATGGAAAAATAGGAGTATAGGCACTTAACATACGAATTGACTTTATGTCTGCGCCTTTTTTCCTATTCATACGATTACACCGGGGAAGAGAAATTGAGAACATCATTTCAGTAGTAGTAGTAGTAGTAGCAACAGAGGGAGAAAAGCGGTACCGGTATTTTACCATGTGGGATAAAAATCAGCTTTTTTATCAGTATCTCATGTACGTGCGCTTGACGCTATTTTGTTTCTTCTTGTCGATTTCCCGATTGCCTATCAATATTCTCGTTTCATTTGCTTCTTCGTCAGCCGACTTATTGCCATGTGCATAATGGGGAGAAATCCAAGTCCAAAAGCCAAAGTCGGAGCTAAAGAATAAAACCAAACATGAGGCCAAAAAAGGCATGGAAAAAACGACACTGTTGGATGAAAAACTTTTTATCGGAAATTGAAATTAAACTCTACTGCATCTTCTTCCTTTTCGTATACTGAAGCGTTTCTTTCTTTTATGTATTTTCTAGTTATTTCTTCCCAATATAAAATGTATCTGTATCTGTTTGTGCATGTGATGTGAAGGGGCTAAGGGAAATACTCAACTGTATTATGTCAATGGCAATTCTTCACTTGATGAACTGGAAACTTGAAAAGTAACTCTAGGGCTTTTTCACAAATTGTTTTCCCTCATATTAATTTTGTTTGTTTGTTGTTTTGTCTCCGTTTTTGTCCTTTTCTATGGATTCTGATGATAAGTTTGTGGGCATATATTGTAGTTATATGTTTTTTCTGCATTAGATTTATCAGTATTTTTTGGGAGTAAAATGGATCTCTTCACCCCTATTGTAAGTTTCTTGTTACTCGTATCATACCACGAGACTAACAAGTTACTTACTTTAAGTTTGAAATGTGAAACCTTCAGACAGGCAGAAAAAAGCAAGGAATGATCGACATGCAATAAAATGTTATCGTCTGTGCGTGAAATGTATACGGTTTACTTAAATATAAGCAAGTGCATAAGGGGATGAAAAAGCGACTACCTTGAAACTGTCTGCAGCTTCAGAGTTCATGTACACATGATGTACATTGTATATCAACTGTAGACTGAATATCAATGAAGATTTGGCTAAAAGTGAAGTTGCTCGAAAGAAAACTTTTATGATCGCGCGCTCTCTCTCTATCTCTCTCTCTCTCCTTTTCTCGTTCTTTTTGGTTGCACATGAAAAAGGGGAAATATAGTGGCAGAAGAGAATAAGAGCATTATGCATTTGAATGATAATATACTACTGGAAAGAGCACCGTTTTTCTCCAGTATGTTTCACTTTTCTTCAGATGAAGGAGGATGGTAAGGCGATACATTTTCTGGTGGGAAGGCAGGAAAGATAGAGGATGAAGAGCAAACATTTAGTTTTCGTTTTTCATGATAAAAGGTTTTACAGTTGTCGTAAAATGTGTAAAGGAATAATCCGGGAGGTTTTTAAAGCCCCATGAACCTCAATGGTGGTTGGAAAATTTGCAAATCATCCTTTCACCAGAAATCTAAAGTCAGAGGGAAATATGCATAATGTATGTATAAATGTGTATTCATATTATGCAGCAAAAGAGTGGGAGACAAGACGTGACCCATTGAATTTAATCGAGGAGAAATCAAGCTGCCACGAAGAAAAACGAAATGTCTACCCCCTTGTCTCTGCGTAGATCTTTCAATTTTACAAACAACCAAGTGTACCATGTGTATAAAACGTAGATATTATAAACATTTCCAACCAACTCCATTTCCGTCTTTTGCTCTTTCTCATCTTTCCAGTCATACGTATGTATGTACATGTATATGTATTATTATTATGACTACGATTCCTTATTTGGTTTATATTTACGACGGCATCTTAGAAAGAGCCCACATTTTCTCACTGATACACCAACAGCGGAGTGATTACGACAAACATTACATTCATCTCGGATTGTAGTGCTGCTGACGTTCACAGTATAATGTTGACTATGAAACTGACAGCAGATAGTTTTCTCTTACGGCGCTCGCATCTCCAACTTTTAAAAGAACGAGTGCGTATAATATGTAAATGAAATCGAGAGTATTTACCAAGTGCAAGTGAGTATAAAATAATAGACTCTTTAAACAAACTTTGTATCTTTCGACAGTTCTCCTTGTTCAGGAGTACGTAAATACAGTAATTGGCACAAAATCTCTTAAGCCTTTCTTTTTCACAAAGGTGAAGTATGTACTATGTACTCCCTACTCACGTGGAAGAATTACGGAAGAATTGACGAGAAGGTTATGTTTATGTCTTATCATTTCCATGGACAGTCAGTATAATATGCATTGTAGGAACACTTTTTTTTCTGTAGATAAGCCAAAGCTTTAGGTGTCATCTTCGTTGTACAATCGAAATTCTCTGCTTTGTGTTAAAGGTATACGAATAGTAATGAAGAAAGTCAATTATGTATTCAATTAAAAGTCGATGTGTATGTATAAGGAGCACATCTCATTTATTCGTATTATAATTTTTATGCATGGTGACCAGTTTACTTGAACGTGTCCTCGATTGAAAATTCAACTCGAAAAAAATGAAGAGAAAGAAAAGCGTGCAACTGTATCGATATAATATGTACAACAAAGTAAAAAATCAACAAGTAATTGTCATTAGGATATCCAATAACACGTTTTTTCGATTTGATAAGCATGCTTTATTTTTCACTTTTTTTTATATCGGCTGCAATCGATGCAGACAAAAGTGTAAAAAAGATAATGTCTGACGAGACGCGAGAAACTAGTGACGAGTTAAAACGAAAAATATCATTTAATTTCATAAACAAGCAAACACAGACACTGTAACCAGTTTCTTAGTTTGCGCCGCAGAATCGGATCATTAACTACAAATACATACATGTACCATGTAAACCTGAGATTGTTGAGCTTTGAAGCACAGAAAAACTTACGAAGGATCGGGAAAAATCTATGTACACAACCATAACAATACATGAAATAACTCTTGAATTTGTCACCTGTGCCTGATAGCGTAATTCAAGGGGTTTGAAGTTTTGTAGTTAAACAGGCTACAAAAGCAGAGCAGTTGAAAAGAAAAGTGTTAAAAACAAAACAAACCCCACCCCATAATTCTTTTGATATCTCAGCCTGTCTCCCCCGCGATGTCGATATGCAAGCAGTTTAATCTTCCCAAAAATTGCCTGGAAAAAATGACTTGAAACCTATAAGGTGCTTAAAATCTAAGTCAGCCACAAATAAAAGTGATAAAAAAGTTCCAACAATAGATTAAAAAAGAGAGGATTGCAAAAGCAAGCCTAGGAATATCTTAATTTGATATCGTCCTGCAGGAACAATTGCAAAAAATAGCTGTATCGCACTGTTTGAAACCACATAGGGAAAAAACGTAAAAAATATTTTCATGCTTCTGTATCTTTAACGAGAAATAATAGAGTTACGATAACAATACTTATTGAATAGATATTGTCTTTACTTGTTGACACATTGCTGCGTGATTCTATATTAGTCTTTAGTTGCTTTAGAAGGGTAGGGAGCATTGCTGCTGTCCATACTTCTGTGGCGTAGTTAAGTTTGTGAGTTTCATCCTCATGATCCATGGTTTGCGGTTTGCACACTCAACATCTTTCCAATATTTGCAGCTCTATTTATTTATTCCGATTGTCAGGAGGCAGTTAGGAACGAGGTGTAAGCCTTGTATGTTTTGATAAAAAACTATTTCTACAAAAATCACCCTGACATATTATGTACGCTTTTATAACTGAATTGCTATTCGATGCACGGAAGGGTAAATGTTAAACGTTGGTGTACTTATTATTTCTTACGCACTTTTTTTTATACATTATATAATCATAGGTGTGTGTGTGTAAGCGCCGCATATTCAAATCTTTATGCAAACAGTTTTTTGCAGTACACTGAACCAACTTTGCACGTACTTTAACTGTTCAAGCAATGTGATGTAACGGGAGTAGGGAGTACATACAAAACGTCAAAAAGTAACCAGAAGGATCAAGTAGTGCAAGTAGTTCATACGAAATACGAAGAGCTGTTCATCAGACAGTGATCAGAAGGATCCGTTGAATGTGAAAATCTATTGCTGAAGGACATGCGTTTAATGGTTACAATCTGTAAAAACACTGTTACATATTTCAAAGCACGGATAACCTTTGTGCTTCCCACAAACAACTCGGTCATATTGGTCAGTTTCCGTTGACTTTTATACAAAACTGATGTTGACATTCACTGAAATTGTGGGCACGACTTTTGAAGGAAAGTTATTTAATATCCATCAAATTGTAACATATTTATTTATACGAACCATTAGTTTTGCTCTTGTTTTGATCTACATATAGTCGTAAATCACATTTACGATTGCTAAACAAAGTCAGTTGACAAGAATATAAAGCATAAAGAATTTGATGTGTTTCGATGACATTAGAGATTATTCTATTATACTTAAGTGAAGTTCACAAGAAGATCACAAAAGGTTTAATAGTTATGCTCTACACAGTCAGATGACTCGTAAACGTGTTTTTAAGCACTGTTTAGTTTTTCACGTAGATAACCCAATAAAAAATTATACGCTCATTTAAATGATATTTTGCATCTGTACAACAATCATTATTTGTTCCGTTTTTTGTCTAATTTTCAAAATGTGCGTAGCATGCAAATTTTCTATCGTATATCTTCAATAACACATTGCGATGAATAACACATTGGATGATAATTATTATCATGCTCATTACTACTGAAGCTTAAGCAGCAATAATATATAGTAACAGTTATTACATTATCATCAACGTTAGTTACGCATTGCGTGCCATAATTTTGCTTTTTATTCAAAGGTTAAACTCACACAAAACATCTTTTCTTATATTATCTATTAAATGGTTTTTATGGCCGATTAATAAATATTATGTTTATTATGATTAGCTCCTCCATGCATTCTTTTTGGACTGGTTTGGGTTCTAGTTCAGTACTGTGAAGGTCAAATGACTTTACAGCGCGTATCGTATTTTCAAGCAGACACTGATTATATAATCGCTGTGGACTGAATTCATCGCCTTATTATAATAAAATATTACATTTTATGTATGCGGTGTGTTTTTATTCTTAATGTAAATTCAGATACAAGTAACTTGCACTTTTATCGTTTGATCTGTACAAACAGAAGCAAGTGTATTGAAATCTTTTTGACTTTGGTCCAAAAATCTCAAACTGAACAGACAAGAGGCGAATACACGCCTTCCTTGGAACGTTATGCCTTTCCTCCCGTACATTTTATTGCTATCATTATTATTAGCATTCTGGTTGTTCTTACCTATTTTGTATACATGATGCATCATCCGCAGTTCATTTTCAATGCGAAATCAATACAAATGTCGAAAAGGTTTTTTTTACGAACCACTTGTATGGACAATGGACAATCCTGTATGCAATATGTAATGGTAATTATAAAAAATGACTACATGAGTGAGTACGTTATATCCGCGTATAATGTGGGCTATATTAAAGAAAGAAATTTTGAGCAAACGACTTTTGATTGTCATTATACTAGTTATATCAAGAATCAGCTGCGTCCTCACTGTCTGGGTTTGCGTGTTTTGCGTGTCCTGCGTTGTTAATGTAGTGTATATAGTAGGTATATACCATGTAACTTATATGGTGTCGTTTATATGGCACTCTTGATTTCTGTTCTTCTTTTAATTCCACACACACACACATTTACACACATCCTATTATGTGTGACAAAGTAGACAAAAACAATTTACAATTAACCACCGTGATAAAGAGTAATGCAGAGTGTAAAAATGAACGACAATAGTTGTGCCATACATAAAATTACACCAAATTGTATTATTATAGCCTTTTGCGCAGTCATTAGTTTACATAAAGTGTCAATATATTATTTTAAAAGTATTTTTTACCTTTGCCTATACCCACACACTCAAATTCGTACAGATACAACCATTCATTAACATACATATGCATGTATTTATATGAACGCAGGAGTCATGAAGATCGCTTTATATTTCAAATTGCCCAATAAAATACGTTTACCTTGTGCTGATAGATCCTTTTCAATAATATTCATGTCAAGTGTTTGCATTATGTATCATATGTATGCATCTCACCATCTACTCGGTAGTGCTTATAGATATGTTTGGTTACAATTATATCTATAATTTGTGTTTTCATTTTGGTCTTTGTTCAAATAAATTAAGTTTGATGTTATTCAATGTCAGTTTTTTGACAACCTAGGAAGGATCTTGTATTTTATCGGCTCAAATTCAAAACAATTTTTTGTTCTGGCTCTTGGTTTTTTTACTTTTCCTTGTGTAGCTCACTTGTTGGTGAGGTTGTTTGCTGTGTTGTCTAGAAAAAACTGAGGATGATCAAGATCTGTAGAGGAAGATTATTTTTTCGCAAATGGGCTCAAATACTTGGTTCTAAAGTTCAACCATCTCGAGGCTGCTTCAAAATAAGGCATAACAAATAAATGTGATATACATAATGTGTCATTATAAAGAGAGTCACTATTAGCTGTTAAATGAGTGTTTTTGGAATATTCTTTCGAAAGTTGAGCGAGACCATGCTTTTTTAGCATGAAAACACCCCATGATTTGCTCTCATGAGGAAGCGTTACATATTTGTGCAGAAGTAATAATAAGCTATTATAAGCTCCTCCGATTTTTGACGGTACAAGTCCTTATTTTAGAGCTGAACCAAATGATAGAACATCTACGCGAAATATTTTTTGTCCATCTTGCAGATTGAAAATACGTATTTGCAAAGTAATTTATCATATTATTGTGTATTAAAATAGACAGACTTATTTATAGACATTGAGTATTAAAAAACATGAGCATTAAATTTGCTCATGCTTTTCACACCATTTCGTATTCTATAACTACAGAAAAGGCGCAGAGAAGCTACGACAGAAATCAATGATTATACTTTTGTTATTAATTCATGACTTTTGCAAGTTTATTTATCAGTCAGTCAGATCAACGTTTGTTGCTGTCGCTGTCAGGCTAAGCTTGAGGTTGTTAACTTTATGCCTATGCCCATGTCGTTTGCTTGTTTCTCATGATTAGTGAGACTCCTTGCAAAGTCCAAAAGTGGACATTGTACCAGAGAGAGAGAGAGAGAGAGAGAGAGAGAGAGAGAGACGCAGATATTAAGTTTTTTCCTAACGTCTTGACTAACAGAAACTTGATCCATGCGTTTGCCTGAAAAAAGCAAACACACCCCGCCGTAGATTGAGCTTGTAAGTCAGACATGTCAAGTTGAATGGAATATCGTTCATGCATACACACTATATTTTGTACATAATGTCAATCCCTCTTGGTTTTTTACATATAGTGTAATTGTAACAGCTGATTATTTGACCTAAAATCCAGTGAATGCATTATTTTTGCAACTCCGCTATACATACATACATGCATCAATAATCCATACCTATCTGTGTACATTTCAATATTATTATTATGTATCGTATGGTACAACGCACGAATTCACACACAACATTAAAGATATTGTCGTTAATTCATATTGTGCAATTCTATTCAAAATTTTACAAATTCATTAGATTACCTTATTTAATTAAAGACTTTATCGCATACACAATCATGTTAAATGTTAAAATTCATATACTTAATGATATACAACTAATAAAATACTTGTCGAACAAGAATTAGAGTAATATGTATCAGATATTATACGCACTAGACAAAATATGTATTTGATATCGCGTATTGTATTGTGATTAGTGATAAAGCATTGTCAACAATACGTTTTATGTTTCTTTGGTAGTAATGTAAATAAATCATGATAACTTGTTTATTTAACGAGCAGACACAAGTAGGCTTAGTATCAAGTGAGTAAATGTTCTAAGGTTAAACTCCTATTTTCACGCTGATTCCCATGCACACAAAGAGTTACCGTTTGAAAGCTGATTTTTCATTCCCATCTTATTAAAATGGTAAAAATGTTATACATTTACTGTGGTTTATCCAATAAAATAATATGTATATGAATTGGAAGATATATTATGTAAGTACATTATGTGCAGCATATCTATCGGTTTGTAGCTCACATAGGAATTCAGTGTCATATCTAACATATACGTAACACTGGATATTGTTGTTCTTATTATCGAATTTGCTGGTGACAAAAACAATATATTAAGAATGAGCTGAATTTGTTTACCAGAGATTGGGTATATTTTTTGTCGTTTTGTAAAATGTGGAACTACCGTAGTAGCAACGTAGACACGGGCTGTTGTTTTTTCTTGTGCATGTTTTTCTTACAGAAATTACAATGTCACTGGCAACATATAAAAATGATGTATATGCATGTACGTTACCTATTATCCACTTGGCAGACAGTGAGGAGGGGAAAATGTTTTGTAATTGTTGGAATGAAAAGTATACAGAAACTGTGGTACATAGCAATGTAACTAATATATTATGCATACCCCTTTAGCACGTAGATATAACTTCTATGATGTACTGATTTAGGTAGACCCAATAGAATATAATTCATAACTATATTGACCTAATGTCTTGTCCAACATATTGAATAACTTTATACAATTGGAGTTAAATGGACAGACAAAAAAAGTCAGGTGAGCCTCCCAACCTTCGTCAACGACGTTATTATGTCGTCGTCATTTTGATGCTGTGAAAAATTTTCAGTATAAATATCGACCCATCTCACACCTTCAAATCATACACTTGCCTTCATCCTCTCAGATCAAATCTCAAAAAACAATTCTTCAAGAGTTCCAAACTCAACCACAAAACTTCAAAATGAACAAAACTTTGGTAAGAAATTTGTCTCAAATTTTTGAAAGTAATTCGAGTTTCGACAAAATATTTTCTGGATTATTTTGCGAGTTATCTGTGCAGTGAATCTTTACACCAACAATATTAAAGTTTTTCGTTTTCCAACTTATCTTTCGTGAAAAGTTCCATTGATTGAATTTCCTTTGCTTTACTGGATTTTTCTTTACTATTTACCCAGATCCTTCTTGCCGTCTTCGCTGTGCTCGCTGTGGCCAGCGCCGGATATCTCCGAGCTTACGGTTACGCTCCAGTTGTCCGATCAGTTTACAGACCTGTTGTGTATGCCCGTCCAGCCTACTATGCCCCATCAGCTTACTACGCCCGTGCTTACTCCCCATACTCTTACTACGGCTAGATAATCTGCCTTCTTGATTTTCCAAGTCATTTCTTCAGTATACTATGTACTTCAATATTTCTAATCAAGTTTCTTCTGCTGTGTATTCGATAACCTTTCTGTAGATTTACAAACATAATCCAGTCACCTACAAATATAAAATCGAAACACAATAGCCACTTGTTTGTTCTGTCAATTTTTACCTTTTATTATTTATTCTTGACAAAAACTATTTATGCTGCTCAAATAAATCTTTCGATTTTATCCCCTTAAATAACTGTCTTAAATACATCTGTTTTTCATAATGGCATTCTCTATTCATAATGTTCTGTTTTCATTTTTGAAAAAAAACATTTAGCTTCATAATCATTAAATGTTGTTGTACATAACATAATCTTGCTAGACGATTTCCCGCCTACCAGTATGTTCTACAAGACACCTGTTTGCTTGTTTACATATGTGAACTATAAGTCTGAAGGGTATTTGAAATTAAACACATTTAATTACTTCTGTTTGCAAGAGCAAAAATGAACATCATACATATCATGTATTAACGCGATATGAAATGAATTTTATATATAATAACTTGTGTAAACGCCAGAGACCACAGGAGTAGATTGAACCAAGTAAATATTGTATCTCTTGAAAGAACATTGCATTTTGATTGACGTAAAGCAAGCCGAAGTACACCTTTTTCTCTTTCCTGTTGACGCTGACTACCTGGCAATTAAACTCGTTGGCGTGATGTCTTGGGAAAAATTAAATGTCAATTTTAATTGTTAGTTTACAGATACATGATGGATGATGCACAGTGCATAAAATGAGGTGTACAGATCGTAATTCAATTTGAAAGGGTATGTAAATGCAAAAGGCTATACTTTCAATGTAAATGCTGTTAGTGTAAGTAAATAATTATTTGTTGTTTAACAGTTAACTTGAATTCAGAGTACTTTTGCAATTTTACTTAAATTTAATTTATGCTCCAATTTGTTCTAAATGTAATCACGATGTGTAATTGTAAAAAATTACACATTGGTCTCCTTTATTGTGAATTCAACAAATCTAAACTTGAAGCATCCTTTATTGCATTCAGTTTTTTTTGTTCCAGATGCTACAGTCCAATTTTCTATCCAAAATAGGGGTTTTTTTATAGCTATGTGAAATTTTGCAAGCTTGGGGAGGTGGAGTAAGATTCAAATTTAATTTACTTTACACCTGCTTAAATCCGCTTTTAGGATTAAGTCGAGACATTTAAATTAGAGAAGAGCCTTTTAAATTATTTTCGATTCCACAAGCAAGTCGCGTGTTGTCCGACTGTACCACTAAGCACGTTTGTTTACATGAGGTTCTACGTGTAACGAGCCTTGTATATAATGAGGAGGAGATAGATAGATATACAGAATATAGATGTGTATGTATTATGTATGCACAACTATGCGCCCTTTATGTTAAACGTGTCGAATGGGTAAATGTAAGTATTCTGTAGAAAAATTCCAATTGTTTCTTTGCGTTGACTCGGACTCACTATGTGCAGCGCATACAAATGCAGTTTATTTTGTTTTTTTGAAATGCTTCTCAGCCTCAGACCAATATGATTTTGTAATCTTTGTAAATGTTAGCTGCAACGCTCTTAACTGTTAACTCTGCACTATTTGATGACGTAGTTTTGTGATTTTGCTCGTGCACTCATTCATTTATTGTGAGTTCAATACATTTATGCATTCGATTTTTTGTTCAAAAATCTTTTATACAAGCCGATTTCAATTCAAAGGAGCGAAGCAACACTATTAAAGACATCAAATCGGGTGTCTGTATTTTCTCCTTCGCGACAGTTTCCAAAAAACGAACGGCATTTTTTGAAAAGATTCATGCTACGAAATAAAGTGCTCCACTCCTCCTTACTTAATTTCTAATCCATCGCTTGTGTACTGGTAATATTTTTTTGAACCCAATCTCTTTTTTCACTTCCTTTGTTTCGAGTTGTACATTATGGTACGGGCCTGTTATGTTCATTGTTAGAAATATCAGTGTCAAGTTGAATAAAGTTACATTAAATGTCAGTCACTATGCAGCTCATGATAGATAACACGTATGATCAGAAAATATAGTGCACTTAAGTCACCTGTTTATCAGCTGTCTTCAAGTGCACGAAACAATAGTCGCTGCATTATCTCTCACGCGTTTAAAACTGTACGAAGAAAGAGCATTCTTCGCTGCAAAAAAGTGAGCGTAATTAAATAAATAAAGCAAGATGTAATATGCATTTACTCATTCATTCATAAAGATTATTACATGCAGATAAAAGTTACTTAACCGCTTGATTTGGAAAAGGTGATGCATGCATCCCTTGTGCTTAGAGAGTAATGCATAACGACATTTAATCGATAATAAGTATATTTATTAGGAACAGTGTGTAACGCAAAGTGGATTGATTCTGCACAATAGTGCAGCAGTGCATAAAATACAAGTAAAGTAAAACCAGTACTGATTGTCCCTGCCTCATTAATAACAGCTAACCACAAGTCAATTACTCCTAATGCGATGTATGTAAGAGCCCTTTCTCATTATAGTATGTATGTGTAAGCAGTTGATACTATGGGTATCGCAGCGTGTACGTTGTACATTGTACATGCACAAAAATGTGTAGAATACAGGTGCGTATACGCGTAATATACGCGTCTACAGCTGTAGTGAGAGGGATAAACAGTGAAGTTTATTGAATGCGTGGCAAGTTGTAAATTGCCTAGGATAATTGCAATACACACAAGTAGGCGGGAAGCAAGTTTCTGGGTCAAGTTATGAGAAGCTCGTATAATACGAGCCTCGTTTGCCACTGTTTGCACATGCACGCTACTCACTTTATAAAGTCGCGTGTAGATAATGTATCGGACTTTGAGTTGAAATATAGCGATCATACATGCATGCACTTTTGTAAACCGCTCAAACTTTTGCTGAATGAGGGTTTAGACACACAATATGCCCTGACGGGTGCACTTCACCTGATGCACTTCATTCTGATTCCCTGAAAGATTTTCTTGGCAGCTATGTAGTTTACTTCAAATTTTGTAGAGACAACGGTTTATGCCATTTATGTTTGATGCTCAAACACTTAAGTTTTTCAATTTTGTTCACAACAATTTTTAGTTTAAAATGGTAAATAATTTTTACCACAATGAGAAAAAATTATAATTTGATCATACCAAAGAACATAATGTATTGTTGTCCCAAATATTTTCTAAAAATGGGTTATTGCTAATTGAAAAAAAACTTTTTACTTTTTTGCCAACTGAAAGTTAACGTACTACTATTTTACATGGGTAAAAATTGTAGAATTCCCCGACTAAAATGTAATACGTATTTTTATTTTAAAAATGTATTCGGTAGTAAATGGTGCAAACATCTTTTTAATTTATTGCCTACACATCAGCTCCTTTTTTTATGATACTGAACAAAAATTAAACTCTCCTTGCCTTCTGTCAACGTGCCTCATGCTTGTGTACATGCGAGCGCAATGTTTGCATACGGCATGCATTTAGATTGATCTCGCATATTGCGCGTTGAAAATCGAATCTGAAGTTGTAATGCTTAATTGCAATGCATTTCTTCGTTTTACAAAACATTCTGATTTCAAGTAATAGAAAAGTAAGATGGATCTGCGCTCACCTGAACTGCCTCGTACTCATTTTACATTGCATATGAATACAGATATTTACAGTTAAATGAGTGATACAGATGGAGATTATAAACCAGATCGTACGGTCACACAAAAAACTTATTGCAATTGCAATCAAACATTGTACAATTTTACATTTTACTATGATGTATGCTCAATGCAGCTTTTATTGTGACTTTAATTCACTTTAATTCTTAATTCATGTTTGCATTATAATGTTACAGCAAAGTATTGTTATATGAAAAATTAGCCACTATACGCAATTGTAAATTGGAGCGTTATGTGATATGGGATTGACGGAAAGTTTTTTGTTTCTATGTGTACTTACAACGTTATGTACATGATTGTGTAGCTTATCAATCAGCATGATAATGATGGTATGATATGAATTTTGAACATTATATCACACTGTGATCTATATAATTGATTTTTGCAAATGATTAATTCGCTTCGTACAATTTTTACATGTATTCACGCTGACTTGCTCGTATTTAAAAACTTTGTAACTCTTAATGAGTTCAATGCTCATAGTACACAATTACCAGCCGAGCTATGTAAAGAATGTTGCTGAAAGCTTTCATCGACAATCTACGTATACACGTACTGTATTCCATAAAAAATACAGTAATTTCGAATCGAACCAATGCAAAAGTGGTTGTTGTAGGTATCTACTGTTATAATAATGCGTTCATTGATTAAGATGTCAAACAGTATTTTTTTGATTGTTGTTGTCAATGTTTGCCTTTTTCCAAGCTACATGTTCAATGTCCAAGTATAGAATGTTCAACTGATCAATGTTTTTTTTCGTGTTTTTTTTCTTTTAATTCATGAATGAAAACTTGGACCGGTGAAGGCTAACACAGAGATAATCTGTAGAAATCTCTTTAGCTGAGCATTTTGTTTCGTTTATTTTCCTTCTAACAATGTATGCATACCAACATCAACAACAACAGTAGAATCCTCTTTCATATCCTCTCATTTGATTTTGGCTGCCGCGGTGATATTTCTTGACTAACTAGATCGTAAAAAGTAATGTCTACTAGAATATTACTAACAAGTCTAATCAAAATAATTGATAACCAACCTCCCTCCGTGTGTTTGTATACTTTATATGTAGTCAAATATTTCAACGACGTCGACATCATCATTTTCATTATACATTTATAATATATATTGTTTTTCATGCAAACTTTTCACTTCTCTGGAGGAGCTAAATTAAATTCTAAACTGTACGCAATAAGATGCATAAAAGCTCTGGAGGTATGTAGTTTTCACGCTCACCAAGCAGTATATGTCAGACTAATAAAGACATTTTTTACATCTTAACATGTAATATGACTGTGGCTAACTAGCTTCTAGCCAGCATCAACTTTTGGCTTAATGCTTTGCAATGACAACTTTATGCTACAACTTGATGTACGATTATTTATAATGACAATGTATTCAAGTTAGTTGAATAATATGGTGTGTATTCAGCCAATCTGCCATAACCCATTAGAAGAATAAGTACTCAAAGGCAAACATACACAAATATGGAAGAAAAAGGAGACGAGTTTTTAAATTATTTAAACTGGCTCATCAATTGCAAAATCCTCACATGTATAATGGACACAGGCAGTCAAATAGTCTCAAACTTATAGGGTTAATACTATATGGTACAGCAGTAGATTTGGGCTTTCTGGTTGAAGCTAATTCTTCGGTGCTGTACGTGTAAAAATTTATAGCGGTTACATCTGGCAAAGGTAATCGAAAGGCTCAAGTTTTGAAACCAATAAAAACTTTCAGTATTTACTTTTTCCCAACTGTTTTTATTCACTCATGCATCTGCGTGTGTATTGTGTATATAAATCAGTGCAGTACAAATACAAATACAAATACGATCACTATAAACTTAAACTTTATAAATATCGTATGTATATGCCTAAAGTCATAATATGATAAACTAATAGGCAGATTCAACCAAATTTGTATGGTGTTTGTACCATATCAACTTGAATTTCAATTCCACCTCGTTTATGTGGTTTGAAGTAATGTATTTGCCCGGGTGTTCAAATTCAAAAGACCTTTTTCTATGCTCTAGTTTAAAGTGGTTGACAAAATGTATGTATTATATACATGGTCGCTAGAAAAAGTGTAAAACTTTCATACGGAAAATGAATAAAATCTTTCTAATCTCTATGTAAAGCTATTAAAACATTTTAATTTCGGCATGTTGAGGGAACAAGTGAAGAGAAAGCGAGCTGCTGGTCCCGGATTCTGCACATAAAAAGTATGTGCTTGAGCTTGTGCTTCCGTTTCCGTTATTACTACTATTATTATATTTATTGATATTACTATGATGGTGGTACGCAATCATATAAACGTATTTGCAAGGAGAAAGATGTACATAGAAATACAAAGGAAGAAATGAATGAAAATGCAAAAAAGGGGAGAAAAAAGAGATGCACCAGCTCCATAACCAACTTGACGTCATACAAGGGCACTTTTATGTGAGACAGCTTATTAGTTTTGAGGATTATATGTATGCAAGTTACATGGTTATGCCAAATGATTCATAAATGGGATGACACTTTATGTCTCATTTTATGACGAGATTGTCACACAGACAATGCAGCAATGCAGAATTCAGCCATGACTCGGATGACTCCTATTGTACTAATCCATACAGTGTCAATAAAATGTAATGTGAAGATTTGAGCTGATTAAAACCCTGTCGTAAAATTTAATGTATTCATTAGTGAAATTGTCTTTTTTTCCACCGATTTGTCCAGTCGATGGCATGGCATGGCTGTGGCGCGACTCAAACAATTATCCTTATTGTTAGTCACACTTGCCAAAAGAACATTTATGTCAATATCTGTTTTTTATATTATTATTGACATAAATTTGCTCCCTCCGCATTCGTTGAGGGCAAAGGTAATGTAGTGAATCAGTTTTTGGCCCAGTTACAGTTGACTTAAAAAATAATTTTTTTAATAATTTTCTGGTTTAATTATGGGACTAAAATAATTTTCAAACGACTAACAATGTTCCTGTACAAAATGTATAGAAAGGGGTGATAAGTATAGGTTAAATAAAATTAACATAAGAGATCATAATGCTATACAATAGTAACAATTTTGAAAATACAGTGAAAATGTGAGCAGTGTTGAACTTGAATGTTGAAATTAATTTATGAAAATGTGAGAAATTTGGGGCTCTGTGGGAGGTGTTAAATACATGGATAAATACTAAGTCACGACACCTTGGAGGAAATGAAAACTTGTCTTTTATGTGTATGCACTATGCCCATTGTTCATGTAATGCGTGCATAATGACGGCAGTCTCAGAAGCTTCCTCGTTTTGTTCCTCTCTCATCCCTACTTTTCAATGACGACTCTGATGAGGATGATAATGATTTCTACTTAAGGAGACTTTACTTTATGTAAAACAATCATTATGTAGGGATTATTTTCGTGGAATAATAGGAGTCGTTTTAGCTGGTGAAAATGGAAATTGAAATAATGTTATAAATCCTCCAAGTTGTATATGTTTAGTTATATACAATGTTTATGTGTGTCATTATGTAAAGAGCCCATGAAAAATTTCATCTCATCTCATTTTTTTGATCGCTCTTTCCCGGGTGAGTGCTAAAGAATGACAGACAGAGAGAGAAAAGTAGAGAGATGGAGAGAACGAACGGTGATATGAATATGAGTGAGAATTATGTCAAAATTTTGTGTACGGTTGTAACACCCAAACCAAACCAAGCCAGGCCAAGTTCATGGTTCATGCTCCATGGCTTATTTAATTAACAATGAATGAATATTTCCCTAATGTCTGCTTTACACTTCTTTTTCTCGACTCTTCCCTCCTTTCTCCAGTACATCGGTGCTTAAAAGAGGGGAAAACACACAGCCACAACTTGAAAACTGGAAAACAGGCACATTGACTGGGGCAAAGTAGCATAATTGAAAGCTGTAGAATAGCCACTTTCAGACAAAAGTTTCCGTCACTTAATGGGACAGCTTATATCCATTATCTACAATTTTCAACCCTTTTTTCCCTCCTTGTTTACCTTCATCCCCCCTTCTCTCCCTCTGTCTCTGTCTGCTTCTGTCTCTCACTGCCCTGTCCTCCGTGAACACTAAATTACTTATTTTCACAAATTATCTATTATTATTATTGTTATTATTATCATCGGCATCATTATCATCATCATGATTTGGAATCGCTCAAACAGTGGGAAAACACATTCAAACCACCATTATCTCGTCACCATCACTATCTCATCTGCTCTTCATCCTGCCCATCAATATGTATAACCTTTGGGTTTGCATATAAGCGCAGATTAATTATCGGAAAACTGGAGAAATTTACATGCAGATATGCTCATACATATGCATTTGTGTGGGAATTTAAAAAATTCCGGTATTGAAAACGGTAGAGTGGTAGTATAACTAATACGGACGGTATAGAGTAGAGGGAAGAGCACCCTCAGTAGCATGTTTGTCGTTCGTTGCAATGCTTCACGACAGTAGTAGTAGTAGTTCACTAAACACACTCTATAGATTCACATGCCAAATGAAAGCCATAACCAATGATAAAGAATACGCACTTAAAGTAATTTATGCGAGCAAAACCGGTTTCAATTCAATATGATATAACCATTCTCATTGAGTTTCAGTTTCACTCAGTACTTGAGCTCTCAGCTCGTAGCTAAATTTTATGTCGGTTTTATTAGCAAGATCGCAGTATTTTTTCTACATGTACGGTATTCATGTAGGATAGTATATAGGCAGCTCTTTGATTTTTTAAGAAATTTCTTGAGAAAAAATAATTTCTCTGTTTGCCGTTCCCGGGGCTCAACCCGATCACAATAATATTTATAATCATAATAATAATACATTAGAGTACCACTGTAATAAAAGTACTAGTACTAGTTATTTATAGAGATCCAGGTACGCATTTACAATAATAGGTTGTGATTGTCCCATGTGGGACACTGTAAATCTTATTGTTTATTTAATGTCCCTGCGTATTGTCCTTCATATTAATACAGCCTTGATCATTTTAATGGCTCTACTACGCTATTGCAAACGAATTTTTAGATTAAGAAAAAAACAAATGGCTTAATTTTTAAAATTGGTTTAAATGACCAAGCCGATGGTCACTTTATTGAATGGAACCGGGCTATGTATAGCGTATAGTACGTTGCATAAAATTACCTACTGCACAATTCCAAGCAATTTTTCCCGATGAAAAAACGTTTCTACTCGAGAAGTTACAAAGAACGTTCGTCTATGTGTATAAAGTTAAAACAAAATCCTGCGACCGCTAGAGCATCAACATAAACATTTAGTTCTAACAGCTATATGGATAGAAAAATATAAATTGTGTAGAGCAAAGGGAGATTTCAATGTGAACTTCCACTGCTATCATTCCGCCGATACAATGGGATGTTGTAAATCTACAAGAGTCCCGATTTGAAAAAGCAATAATGATGATTAAAATGACTTTTACGACTGTCCTATTGATTTTTACAATTTATCCGATTCAATCGAACCGAATGAGGGGTCACATAGCTACAAACATAAGATCGAAAGATGCATACATGAAAAAAAAACAGAATCAGGTATTATTATTTTTTTCTTTCAACTTTGAATTCGGACAGAGCCTGAATTTTTGGATTATATATTATTATGTTATGAATCTGGGTGGTTCCGATTCGACTTTGACTTTATGCTTTATTGTCGTGTATCCCTTTTATTCCTTTCTTGGACATTGTATCTTACATGTACATACTACATACACACACTAAACCGATCCATCCAGCGATCAAATTGAATTCAGCTTCCGTTGTATATGAAAAACTATTTTTAAAAAAAAAACTTTATTTACGACATTTTCGAGTTTTCGATTGAAGTTTTTATTACTTGGCTGACGAACAGATTCAACTTGAATCATTCAATTCTTACTCTAATGTTAGTGTACCTGTACAGTAGAGTGGAGTAGGATGTACAATGTACAAGTACAACACAAAAACAGATAAAACGACTGGCGTTTGAATTTCTTTCATGTGACTTCCAATTTTACTGCTCTTCGCTGTGTGTATTGTGTATTTGTAATGTAAGTATAGTAGTTACAAAGGAAAAAAATGGATTGAAAGACGCTGCATTATATTATTATTAGAATGTTCAGTATAGTGATGAGAGTAGGTACTCGGATTCGGATCAGAATTCGTTTCAAGTGGAAATTGCAATCCTTTCAACGGCGTTGTGTACAGTTACAACTTATAGCTTACAAGTGAACGACAGAATACACGCAGAATAAACGCGAACGTGTATCTTAAAAGCTCTCTTCTACTTGTTAGTTATACACACTTATTACTGTTGCATTTTGTAGATATGACGTACTTTGTCTGTTGTTGCGAACCGATAAGCTGCATGTACAAAATCAAATCTAGTATAGTTACAAAAGTTACATATCATTTGGGGATCATATTGCAGGATCCTATTATCCCGATATAAAGCTGGACTTTTTCAAAAAGGCAGGTAGTTTTTCTGCTCTTTCTATTCAGTCATACAAAATGAGGATGAGCTTCTGCATTAGTCCTCACCATATCTCTCTTTCCACCCTATTCTCAAAGACGTCCGAAATGATAGAGATTTTACTTTGTCCCTTTTGAACTGCCAGCCGCTTAAGACGATTACCATCATATCATATCGTGTATAGCTGTATCATCTTGACATTCAAAACTCAAAAAGTCCAGTCAACCTGCTCCCTTTGCCTTTTGCTAGCTTCTTTTGTCCCATATCTCATATCTCTCACCGCTCCTTATTCTATGCATCCCATTGTGTTATTAGTTCTTGGACAGGCCAACCATTGTGACAAATACACACAGTTTAAGTCATTCTCATTATAAATGAAAAGCTTATATTCTCCAGCATTTAACAATGTTCTACAGAAAAACTTGGAGAAAGAAGTTATTAGTACTCAATCATGTAATGTGTACTTATTAATAAATTTGGGTATATGATATTATATGATACATATGTTTATTCTCAGGGGCGGTCATTTTTGTGTTGTGGTGTCTCCTGAAAATATTGGTGTCTTATAAATATTATGCGTATGCATTATTTAACCGGTTAGAATACCAGAATAACGGCTTTGAATGACTCAAGAATAAAGCAAAGTGGATTTTATTACCTGTGATCGGTATTATTATCTTGTACCCCTTCAAAAGGGGTACATGCAGATACTAACAAGTATTATGCACATGTATATGATCCTGTGTTGTATAATAGAGTGTGATACATACTCTCATAAAGTTGGTAGCGAACCCTTTGAGCCCAGGAGTGGTGTATTGCTGATCGGCTTCATACACAAGTCGAGACTTTTGTCGCACAGGTAGAAGTACAGGGTGCAAGGAGCATTGAGCTAAAGCGAACACCCTTTCCAGAACCTGACCAACAAAATAGTCTCGGAAACCCGAATAGTCATACATAAATGTAGGTTTTTTATGACAAAATCTTTTGCACCATACTATATGCGATGAGCTCCATGCTTTATTTATGAGTACGTGATATGAGACAGGTTATTCATTAGCAAAACTATGTATGTATGAATACTAAAATAATCATATTGTTGCTGTATGGTGAGAAGAATGTATATACGTGATTGAAAACTATCTGTCCAAAATAATATTCGAAAGTAATAAAATTGATATAAAAATGACGGACTAACTTTCAATTCAACTTTTGGTTAGTTTCAAGCTACACTCTCCTTTCCCACTACCAGCTCTCGCCATGAAAAATAATTAATGCATTATTTAATTTTATGTCCAAAAGTTTACGACTTGAACTTTTCTTTCCTTTGACCCGGTTCAATTCAGTTGTGGTATTTTTGTTGCATGTTGCTCTCTATGCTAATATATTGAAGAATGGATTTAATAGATACGATATACATTATGGTTAATTTTGTGATTCACATTTTTCAAAGTGCTCTTTTTATATCTTACGAGTCAATGGTAACGCTTCTTGTCCACGTTAGTCCATAGTGCTTGCATACTATTCATATGTGAGTTTTCTCTGAGATTCAAATATAGAATCAATTGCTTTTCCTCGTGTTAAACTTTCAATTTTTACGATGTCCATTCGGGTTTTTCTTTTTCTTTTCAGTAGCCATTCAAATTTGGTGCAGGTTTCTCTTTCCAACTGTATTTTTTGTAATACTTTAATAGCTCACAGAGCAATTCTTCCAAACAAATGTTTTGTGATATAACTATTTTGCTGGAGCCTATCAGTTCCCAGTGATTGGAAATAAAAACTATCCTTACCGCTAAAAACTAAAAACTGTCATTAGTCAAGGGGTCGAATCAAGTGTGCAAAAACTAAATTGGGAATGTAATTTAATAGTGGCTCTGAGCGACTCAAAAGCTCCAATCCAAAGGTTTATAATAGATGCATATGTGCACATTGCACATGTGTACATATCGTACGTACCATCATAGGGATAAAATCGACGAAATTTAAAAAAACAAAAATTGAATACCGTGAAAGTTAAAAACATTCAGAGCAACATGGAAAATTGAATATTATGCAAGTTGCACCAATGGCAGAGACTAATAGGGAAAAAGAGAATGAGCAAAAATAAAAGTATGGCAAAGAAAAGGAAGAAAAGAAGGAGAAGAAGCAGGGCCTAAGCTAGGCTTTTGTGGCCCTGGTGGGTC